>MU182527.1:291358-307689 GCA_016904865.1 Pissodes strobi | reverse complement strand
TAGCCAAAAGTTGATCAGACGACTAACCCAAACTAACCAAAACTAACTAAATCTATTAAAATTGATTATAACATATCGGAGCCGACTCAAATGACTAAAATAAATTGAGACTAAGTGAAACTAACGAAAGTTGATTCGACAACTAACCAAAAATTATCTAATCTATTAAAATTGATTATAACGTATCGTAACCCTTTTCAAATGACTAAAATAAGCTGATACTAAGTGAAATGATCCGAAGGTTGATTAGACGACTAACCAATACTAACCAAATCTATTAAAATTGATAATAACGGATCGGAACCGACTCAATTGACTAAAATAATTTGAACGGTGATTGAACGACTAAACCAAACTAACCAAATCCATTAAAATTAATTAAAACGTCTTGGAACCGGTTCATATGACTAAAATAAGTTAAAAATTAAGGGAAACTAACAGAAAGTTGATTGGACTAACCAAAACTAACCAAATCTATTACAATAGATTATAACGTATCGGAACCGGTTCAAACAGGTAAAAGAAGTTGAGACTAAGGGAAGCTAACCGAAAATTGGTTAGACGACTAACCAAAACTAACCAAATTTATTAAAATTGATTATAACGTATCGGTACCGACTCAAATAACTAAAATAAATTAATACTAAGTGAAACTAACCGCGTTAGATAGAGGATTGAGAGACGAATCGAATGCAGTTTTTACAACCACCACAAAAGTTATAAATTGTGAAAACCAACGAAACTAGAAGTAATGTGCATTTATGTGGTATATTTTGGTAAACAAACTTACGTAATCTGCTAAAAGTAATTTTTTACATTAGATTGTGTTAAGGGCGCGTGAGGGTGCCTTTTAGTTTCTCATGACAGACTAGTCGTGTTTCATTTCTTTAGATCGAGGAATATGAGACGAATCGAATGCAAATGGTCTTTTGTTTTTACAACCACACTTGTAACGTTATAAACTGTAAAAAGAACGAAACTTGAAGGAATATGCATTTATTTGGTATATTTTGGTAAACTAAACTTACGTAATCCAACCTGATCTTACCCAAACTTCTATCAACTCTTATATTTCCACACAATTATGAGTTTTCTCAGATCTCAAATTTAATAAGCGTTGCATTCTGCTTCGGCATTTTCAATGTCGCCCCCAGTTGCATCTTTGTGAAGGAATGTGAATGTTTTGCCATTTCCGGTGAATTTTAATTTTCGGGTTGAAAAAACAATTTTTTTTCAAAAAAAATACGTTTGAACCATGATCAGACCACCCCGTAGTGCCGTGAACGCTAATTCACTATCTGGTAGTTCAAATTAGAATTGTATTTTAATATTTCCATTGGCTCCTGTAAATTTTCCAATGCGGGGATTTTTGGGGACTTTGTTTCCGGTGATAAGGCACTGTCTAAGGAACCGAAATCCTTCGTCAGATTAATCAGTTTTTTCCACCCCAAAACCTATACATCCTGTGCTGAAATATGCGTGGTCTTCTCATGTTATTTAAATAACTAGCTAATTTGAATGTAATATATTTTGCCGTTACTTTATTAAAAGTACAATATTTATTTTTGTAACTAAACTGAAAGCACATTCTATTTCTATGAGTATTTGTCAGTTTCTGTGAATCGGCGCAGCTGAAAGTAATAAACCTAAAAAGCTCCAGAATTGCAAATTTCATCACGCTTTTAATACTTAGGATGTATTTACATTTTATACATAGTTTTTTTTAAGCTATAGTAGAGCAATAATATATAAAAAAAAACATAGAATTGTTTATTATGGTCAATGGTCAATTGTAGCATCACAATTTTGCAATGGAACAATAAAATTTTGAGTACTATTTTTAAAAGGCCGTTCTTTATTTCCTGTTATTTCAATTTTTCATTATTTACAATTTCTTGCCAGTCAAGTAGAAACGTTGTTGAGATAGTTCACAATATATTTGTATTTTAAAACACGGTCAAAATAATTGGCCCTAAATAGCCTCCATTGTTTCCGGTCTTTAAGGAAACTGAAACCGCGCTTCATAATATAAGGTTCTAAATTATTCGATCAGTAGTTTAATTGTATGTCAGTTGAAACATTTTTGTAAGCAAAATGGATGAAAGAGCAGCAAAATGAATGAAGGAACAGGAAAATAAATATGATAACAGCTGAATTGAAATTTAAGCAGCGGATTAAATAATTATTCAATCATCATATTAAATTATTTGATCATCAGTTTAATCGAATGGCAATTCGAATATTTTTATAGGTACGAGCAGCAACATAATAAGATAATAGTCTAGTTGAAATTTAAGCTGTGAAGTAGTATATTACATAACATGTGCTGAAAGTACTAGTTTCCAAATAAGGAACTTCTCGGACCTTGAAAACTAACTTTCACACGAGTAATCTACAAGGATATGCATTAAAAGTGAACAGGCCAATTAACAGTTTTAATTTAAAGATGAGCAAAATGTTAAATGCGAAAGCTTTGGGTTAGCTTGGGTTAGTTAGGTAGATTATTTATTTTAGAGATGTTCATGGACGTTATTAAAATATGACCGTTTGTTTTAATTTTGCTGCTTTATTATTCTTTTTGCCACCAACTTATTCAATATTTTGTTAGTCCATATTGTTTATTTAATTTTGCTGCTCGACTATTCCTTTTGCCACCAAAATGTTGAAAATTTTGCTGATCAATTGAATATTCAAAAATTAGAAAATGCAGAAACTGCATAATGAGGAAGTTTTTTTTATTTTTTGTACTATAATATACATCATATAAAAATGCACATACAATAGTACAAAATATGCTGACTTATTTATTATCCTGAGATTTAGTTTCTCCCGGCATGGACACCTCCATGTTTGAAACAATTGCTCTAGCAGCAGTTAGCGAAGCAATGTTCTTACTTGAGGAAACACTGATACCTAACGAATATATCAATTGCTTCTCAGCGTCATCTGCTTCTTTAAATAAATTGAAATTTTTTACCATCAGTTTGTGTTATCTTCAGCATTTTTATGATAATTCCGATTCACACACATTTTCACAGTTCCTATAACTAACAATTTCAATTATTCTTCTTACCGACATAGTTCCCTATTACAAGTAGCCGCAAATTTAATCGGCCAGACACACTAGATTGAACTAGTTTAATTAATAATTTAGGAACAGCTTTATAGAAATAGCATTAAGAGCAAAATGCAGGTATTTAAAAGCCCCTGCAAACTTAAAATAGTCGTTTAATAATTAGCTACTTGTAGTTTTTTTTGCGACTTCATTGCAGCTGTTTATTGGTCAGCGGCATAACAGGAACGGATTTGGTTTGGATGGAAAACATCTTCGGATATATTGCTGAATGGTTACCATTAATTTTTGGGGAAATAATATTGTTAGCAATTAATATAATAAAACCTGCTTATTGAAAGAGATAATACAAAGATTATCAATTTTTTAAAGAACATTGTTGAGGTAAAATAAAATAAAAATTAAATAGCTTTTATTTCCACAGGGCATATCAAGATGCAATTAATATAAATATGAACAAATCGAAGCAAATATACAATATATTAATAAAGCAAGACTCTTTTATATTAGAAGTCCTCATTTAAAAATTCCTCAAGGGTATAAAAACACTTATGTAATAGGTATACACATAGCGACTTTTTAAAACTCCTAAATATACTGTTTTCTATCAAATATGGTAGTCCATTTAATGGCAATCTAAACTTCTACACAATGTTCATAAATTAGTATACAGGTCAAAGTAAGAATTTTGTAATTAACAAATAGGGTTCTAGAAGACTGGATTTTTCTAACTCCTGCCTGATATCCTACGATTTTCTTTTGGTGAATGCATACTTGGAAGGCTGCCGGCGATGAACCCGAGAAACAAGTCCCCTAATGCAAGCGCGAGGCATAATACACTCATAAAAACTATTTTCCTGTAAATATTCCCTTCAGATTACAAGTCAAGTAACCGATACATTTAATTTGGAGCAAAGTATATCACAGCTTGAAGTATCATCAATTGTTACCCCCAAGAACTTGGCCTTGTGTGTTCGTTCAATATGTTGACCATTTATCTGAATATTTGAATGACTTAAGTCATTCATATTCTGTCTAGTACGAAATTGTACATAGTTCGTCTTTGTGGCATTCAAAAATAAAGAACTCTCGCCAAACCACCACACTTCGATTATATTAGGTCGTTATTTTTTGCTGTAAAAATAACATCTGCATTCAACTCAGAACTCAGTCACTGTCCAGTACGGAGGATAATCATAAAGAATTCGTCCCAATATATACCCCTGTGGAGCAAATTTGTTAAAATTTAGCGTATTAGAATTGGAAACTAACCTATTAGAGTCGCTTATTTGGCTTACAGACACAAAAAGCTGCCTGTTTCGTAAAAAAGTGGATACCCATTTAAACGCAGGGCCTCATATGCTATATCTTTCGAGCTTGTCAAAATGTTTATCATGATCATCGCAACCTAATGCCTTGCTAAGTTTACAAAAGACCCCAACAGAACACTCAACCACTTCCAGTCTGCATATAACTTCTGTACAAAACTGCTGAATCGGGTCTGCTGTAGATTTTTCTGCACGGATACCAAATTGTTTGCAGTGCAAAATATCCTCTCGACTTAAAACGTGTTCGATCTATTAACAATATAATACTTAAATATTTTTAAGAAACTAGAAGGCAAATTGCCACCGGTCGATAATTTTATATCAACTGTGCATCCCCCTTCTAACAACTCGGGACTACGACATTAATCTTTAAAATCTGTGGGAAACTGACCTCTTCAAAGGATTTATTATTTAAATATAACAAACCATTAGCTTACAATATCAACAATTTGCTTTGAAAGAAAGCTCGGTGCATCATCATGCACGAATGATTTTTTCTTTTTCATTTTGGACGTTAACAGATTCAAAAACTCCTGTTTTTCGTATTCGCACAGAAAATGTTACTCATGGACTGCATTTTGCCAGAGAGTTTTTGAATGTATTAATTATTTGATAAACATAAGGCCTGAATTGGGGCACCTTGAAAAAACTGTTAAAATTTACTGCTCTATCGTCTGGATTATCAACAACTATGTCCCCATTATGTATGGTTGTTATTAACTGTTGTTATTTTTGTGGTGTGTGATTTTATAATTTTCCAAGCCGACCTCGTATTATTCTCGGAATCGAAAATCTGGAATTCTGGAAAAAAACCTTCTAGTTTCACTTACCAAAAGACTGTGACGTTTTTTGCCTATGTATAAACAGTCCCCATACATGGATATTATTTATTCATCTGAGACAAATCCTTCAGATTTTGGCTTGCTGTTGTTACCTCCTGAGAAACCCAACTCCTTTTATTCAACCTACTAACACACTAACTACATCTTTCAAAAAATTGAAATTATTATTAAAATTATATCAAAAAGAATTATAAAAACATTTAAATGTTTCATTCAATTATTTTTTTTGTCATAATAGTTATTTATGCAACAAGTGTGTAAAGTGTTCCTTTTTTATGAATGGGAATATTATCGAAAGAGCCATAGGCGAATGCGACAATCTCATGAATAAACAAAAATATTGTTAAATTACTTTACGCACAAGTGCGTAAAATAAATCAATTTACGCGCTAGTGCGTAAAATAAAGAGAGTGCATAAAGTGAGTGTTTTACGCACGGTAGTAGAAAAACCTTATACCAAGTCTCCTGTCGCAGGTTATTTTTAAAATTTACAATATTAATTTCACTAAATATACGTTTTTGTTCATTCATTATTTACACGTGAAACCCTAGTTTTTACGAACACATTATGGTTAGAACACTATTGTCCAAAAATATTTTGGGGGAATTGAATAGGTTAGTAAAACATGATCTCTAGTTTTTTGTTGTATAATACTAATTTCTAATTTAAAACCTGTTAACAAATTACATAATTTTGTAGTAATAATTCTTTCAAGAAATCTATAGCACACAAAAATTAACGAGTTCTTATATGCCATAATGTAGCACATACAGGGAAGTAGACAGGGGGTGCCTGGCCCCCTCAATGGCCCACCCTAAACATTTTTGAAAAAATGTATAAACGTTCGTATTTCCGTAAATGAATAAAGCTTAATTTTGAAATTTCTAACGAAATTTATTACGAAAAAACATACACTGCACAGGCACAACAGGAACTTAAAAATAATAGGGCCTGAAAAAATTTATTACGAGAACCATTAATCTATTACGAAATTTAGTACGAAAGAACAGACGCTGCGGGCAATACTAGGCCCGCTGGCCCCAGCCCAGTCGTCAAATCGCAGTATCCGCAGTGCGCAGTAACTGTAGTTAGTTATCCATCATCCATAACCTAAATGTTTGCCTAGAAGTAGCTTTGCTATCTATGCGGGAGTACATCTACACCACAGTTCCCTTATGGATCTTAATTAAACTGATAGGAATGCAAAAAGTGATAGTTAATGGGCGGGGCTAGATAAGCCAGGGAAAACAATGACTCTCTGCTGGCTTCGGGGGCGCAGTCAACTAACCCAAGGCATGCACAAAATCAGTTCTGATTTAGCAGAAAAAGTTACGGGCTTTGTTTTTACATTTTTCAAATATCATAAATTGCATCTAGCTCCACCCATTAACTGTCATTTTTGTGCATTCCTATTGGTTTAATTAAGATCCATAACGGAACTATGGGATGGATATACTTTCGCGTTATCTATTGCTTTATGTTATTAAAGAGAAGTATTTTATTTGTGCTTATGAGTAAGGTGCTTGTCCAGAAGAACCTAGATTTTGATTGATTTGTTTCATTGAGGCGTATTTTGTTAACAATTTTAACGACTTTTATGTACAAATTGGGCGTGGCACCTCCAAACTTTTCCGCCTATGGCGGGTTACCCTCGGCCGGCGCTTGCGACGCGCTATTTCAGCGGTCCCCCTAAATTTAGATGTGTCCCAGCTGGCCCCTCCCAGAAATAAGATTCTGTCTACGTCCCTGAGTACATATTTCAAATTGTTCCTCAATTCAATATTCTTCCAACATAATGCAGTTTATCGCTAAAACACTAAGCTCCAACTTCACCACCCTTAAACGTTTTTCTACCAAAATTTGTTATATTCACGAATCCTGGTAAAGAGAACGGTTTAACCGAGTCTAAAGGACACCAATTTTCTGTCAGATATACAAATTTAAGATTTCTAATCGCTTAATTTATCACATTTTTTTTGAGAGTAAGGGCCTGGCTGTTTAGTTTAGTAATAAGTCATACTCGCTTTTTACTATACCTTCAATATCAGAAGGGGTACACTTAAAAAAACTATTAACGGGAAGCATAGGTCAAGATGCTTTTTTAATTAACCATCTTGCCGAAGAAAATATCGTTTCATAGCTATTTAAAACCAAAACTCTAAAAATTGTTTATAAGCCACATATCTTTCAAAGCTGTTAAATTTTCAGAATTCCATTTTGTGGTTATGGTACTAATAGAGAAACATTAGAACACTGGAATGAGTTCAATGAGTGCCCACGTAGAGGGCTGAATAAGGTGCTCTCCATAACACGGATTACAAATCATTCTTGGCTTATCTTTAAAAATCTGTTATATATTACGAGTCTTCTATTACTATCTTTTTAAGAGTCTTTACTGCCCTACGGCACTATGTTATATTGGCCTTCTGATTGGTGGGTTAACGTCACTTTCACTTTATCTAAGGTCAAATCAATTTATTCCGAAAGGTCTAGTAGTCCCGTGGTAAGACTCTGACTGTTTAGGCAGACGGCCCGCGTTCGGTTCCCGTCGGTGACAACACTTTTTTTATTTTGTTCTTTCTGTAGTTTCAGCTGTATCAACAGTTCTTCTTGAACAACTTCTTCACTAATTCCAACATTGTTTAGAGTCGAATTTCTCTCATTTTTATCTCATACTCCTCAGGCAATGCTTGAAACGTAATATACTTAAGTTTACCAGCATCATCGGCCTCATAACTAATGTCTCTTACTCAGGATATTCGAATGTAAGCACTTACATTGTCTATGTTTAGCTTCAGTTTAGATTTGATAGTAGCATGAGATTGGCAATTAACGCCATAGCCATCCGTTTGACAACTCCTGTATAAATTATTTGGTGGACTGGCATGGCAGTCGCCGTAATGGTGGGCATTGTTTATCCAAGCTATTCACTTACTTTATTTCTAGCATCAGAAAATAATTTAAAAATATCACCAACAAGTGAATTTATCCTGGTATTAATTTTGTCTTTAATAATTACTTCAAACTCATCTTTTGCTTAGTGCAGTTTGTAGGATATCAAAATAATCCTGGCGCTTTTATAAATTTTAAAACTTCAGGTGCTACGCTAACACAGGAGATATGCTAAGAATATTGACAAAAATCTCGGCCGGTTATGTCCGGCTTAATGCGACTTAGCGCCTCATCACACTCATCACCTGAATTAGATATACCCAAATTTGGAAATTATGTATACAACACTCCATAGATTTCGAGAACGACTTCCCAAAATTCATCAGCGATTTCAATTTTAGACCGTTGACAAAATAAAAATTTATAAGAAAGTTTCTCCACTACAACACAGCAGTATGAAAGCGGATTTAAAAAACACGTCCGCTCTCGATGAATGTACCAAGTCCCTTTTTAATAACGGTAGACGAAATATGGTATACAGAAGACCAGGAGAAAAATACGCCCAATGCAACCTTGTACCTACCGTGACTTATCGCAGTGGATTAGTTATGGCGTGGAGAGGCATTGGCTTGAAAGAACGAACTGAGCTCGTGGCATTAAATAGGGGAATATTAACAGCTCAGAGGTGCACGGCAAACTTTTGAAATCTACAAATTGTCCCTTATGCATTACTTGTTGGTGAACAGGTTAATCTTATGCATGATAACACACTGCCACATACAACTAGAGCAGTACAAAACCACCTGCAAGAAGTCGGAAGAAGACTGCATTGTAAGAAGAAATTAACCTTCACGGAGCACGGACCATAGCCCCATTGAACATTTATGGGACATAGTGGGCCATAGTAGGCAGAAGAGTGAGAGCTCTGTTCAAAGAGCTTGAACTTGCAGAGAGATTAAATGAAATTTGGCATCAAGTAACGCTTATTTTGAACATGCAATAAAATTGTTTTACAGGTAAACGATCAATTACTAGGATTCTTGCAACCCTAACCAACATTCATAAAAATATCGTCGAAGCCGATTGGGTGGTTCATGAAAGATTCAACTGTAAAGTTTTGATACATTCAGCATAATTTGCTAATTTTTTTAGTGTGCGTATTATAGTAAAATCTTGCGAATCAGTTGCATCGAAATATGATGGAAGTTCAGGTTTTTTCGATACTGTTAGGAGAAATTCTAGACTAGATAGTTATAAATCTGCTTTAGCTTATCATGATTGTAATCACGTTTCAAATATTTTATATCTATATGAAGTGTCAGTTTTAAATTATCAGTCATAATTCATCATATTATGTACGGTGCAGATTAAGATCAAGAATGTATAATTTATTTGACAAATTATGTTTAATCTACCTACTTGGGTATATTGCTAACGCCTGTCATTAACTATTAAATACTTTTCTTATATTTTTATTCACCTCGTACTGGAATAGACTGGATAAGACCTTTTGATTTACAATATATTACATTACAGTCTTCATTAATACTTTCGATTAATAAATTAAGTTTTAATGCTACAAATTGTACATTTAAAAAATGATTCGAACCAGTTGTAAGTGAGTATTACACGTTACGTATATTTCTGAGGTCGAATCATGAGGTGTAATAGATTCTTTTTAACCAGTTTCAGATATATTTCACACTGCTATTGGTTTTTGTTGGGAAATTTAATCGTAACGTCGACTAACTGAAGGTGTGAATCAGAGTCTCATTGAGGGAATAAACCATACCCTGGGTTTGTTGCTCAAAAACACAAGTGAGCTAAATGAGAAAGTTGATCAACTTTTAGCTGATAATCAATATCTTAAGTTGTAAATAACTAAAATGAAACAATCTCAGGCCAACAGTACAGTCTGCTCGGCTCCGTTAACATATGCGTCAATTGCGGCAAATCAGGTAAATAACAGCAAGGTCTTATTGGTGAAACAAACGGGTCAACACAGAGATGTGAAGCAAATTAAGAAATATTTGCAAGACAGAGTCAAACCAGGAGAACTAGGTATTGGGGTCTCAATGGGACGTACAACCAGGGATGGAGGACTTATACTAACCTGTGGTAATGAGAAGGAGATTGCTGCAGTCCAATCGGAAATTTGGTTATAAGGTTGATAGGCCAAGGACACACGATCATAGAATCAAGATGGTGGGAATTTATGAGGGTAAATTTGGTGCTGCAGACGACGACATTATCGAGAGAGTTATAAAACAGAATGATCTCGGAGAAAGTAATACTGGTTTTAAATTGAAAATTCTAGGAAGAATGCAGGTGGTAAACAGGAAGTTCAATATAATTTTTGAGGATGACTCTAAGGGTACGGCCATGCTTGCGACCTGGTCGCGGCGACACGAACGTCGCGACCAGGTCGCTGTCAATGTGTTGCATTGATTGTAATGTAGGTGGCCAGGCTTGCGACCAGCGACAGCGACTGATTTTGAAAACGCTTTTATGAGCGTTTTTGAGACGCCGCGACAAAAACGCACCCCACAGTTTTTTATGTAGATGGCCATGTTAGCGCTCAAAACGCGGCGTTTGACATTTGAACAACCACGATGTGACACATGTTTCTGACGGCCGAGCTTGCGAGAACAGGTGAAAAGTGAATTAAAAAAAAATGTTTGACACCGAGGTATTTATTAATGAAATTCAAACACGGCCGCAGCTTTGGAATGTAAAGTTAAAAGAATATTCTAATAGGGACATCAAGGCAAAATTATGGGTCGAAGTAAGCAGTACCATAGTGCAAAACTGGGATGAACTCAATAATGCGGATAAAAACAAAGAAAATCGAAAATCGTTTTTAACTATTTGACGAGTAAATTGTTGCACCTGGCTTCAAAAAATAAGTTTCTAAATTAGACATTTAATTGATTTAATATATTATTATTAATTAATTGGTAATTTAGGCCACACTGTTACAATTTATATCATGTGATACTGCCAGGGTACGCTACCTGTAGGAGTAATGAAGAAGTCAGCCAAAAAATCTCTGACCTGTTTTGCGCTTTTACCTGCACCTCCTGTGCCTATAATTGGTATATCTAGCATCTCGGAAGTCAGTGTATCTTCAAATTTGAAACCATCCCTTAACCTCACAAAATTGTGTAAAACGCAGGCAGCTAACACTATGACAGTTGCAAAATCGGGATCGAGGTGTATGGCAGTGTGAAATATTCGCCACTTGTTTGCTAAAATGCCAAAAGCGCACTCTACAAATCTTCTTGCTCTGGACAGTCGATAATTAAATATGCGTTTTTTGTTATCCAGGTCTTTTCTTGCATATGGTATCATTACATTTTCGCTCATAGCGAAAGCCTCGTCGGCTACGAAAGTAAATGGCATTGGTGTATTTGAATTAAAGTTACGAAGCGGTCTTTTATCTGGAATGTTTAACGAACCAGAACATAATTTCTTATTTAAAAGAGATTGTCTAAAAATGTTAGAATCTGCTGACTTGCCGTATGCTCCTACATCAACAGTAGTGAAGCAATAATTTGCGTCAGCTACACCAAGTAAAATAATAGAACAATAATTTTGATAATTAAAAAACTCTGATCCGGAATGATCAGGTTTAACTAATCTCATATGCTTCCCGTCAATGGCTCCGAGACAGTTTGGAAAGTTGGCACGATTTTCAAAATCTTCGGCGATTTTTAGCCAATCTTCTGTGGTTGGCTCTGGCATAAATTTATCCTTCATAGAAGTCCATATCTCCCGACACGTTTCCCAAACTATTGCAGAAACTGTACTTCTTCCCAGACGAAAGTCAAATGATAATGATTGAAATGTATTTCCAGTGGCAAGGAACCTGAAAATAAAATACATCATTATTCTTGGCTGCGTGTAATAATATTGCTGAAACATAATATTAAAATTAACTTTTTAGTAAAAGAGATTCAAAAAAAATGGAAGTCCATACGTGATGCTTTTACAAGAGAAGTACGTCTACAAAAACAGCCCGGTGGAAGTGGTAAGCGGATCAGGAAACGCTACATCTATTTTGATCAGTTGCTGTTTTTGCTTGATACCTTGGAAGAACGGTCGTAAGTGTTTAATGATAATTTAGAGCGTGCCTACTTTGGAAAATACCTATATAAATTATTTTTGGGAATTCTAGCTCATGCCTATTTAATGTTGATTTCAGGACTCTTACAAACTTCGGTAGTGGTGATAGATCTAATAATGAAGAGCATGAATCTGCAGAAAGCATGTCCGTAACAAATGATGTAGCCAGTCCGACATCAGCTAGTCAGAATCTGCCGCCAATTCGACGAACTGTTAAGAGAAATGCAAAAACTTTTGAACAAGAAGTTCTTCAGCACATTAACTCACGAAAAGCTAATGAAAAAAACGATGACGAGTTATTTCTCTTATCCCTTTTACCCATGGTCAAGAAGCTGGATGATCATACAAAACTATGGGCCCGCATGAAATTCATGGAAACGATGCAGCAAGCGATCACTTTTGGAATTTCCATACCGTCGCCATCAACATCTAATACCAGTAATATTCCTGCACATCCATCATTCAATAATAACAGTCCTGCAAATCCACAATTAAGTAATAATGCTCCTGTACACCACACATCAAGCAATAATCTTCTACATCTCCAATTACGTAATAATATTCCTACCTTTGCACAAACGACTAATAATATTCCTGCATATACGCCATTCTTCGAAAATATTCCTACCTGTTACCCATTGACTAATAATATCCTGGCACATCCCCCAATATCTAACAATATTTCTACGTCCTATCCCCAAAACAATAATACTAATGTTACCCTACATCTCCTTCGCCTCATCCGAGCCGACCATCTTCTGCAGCTGAACCACCAGCACAATCTCCCACTTACACTAATTTGTCATCATCGCATTCGCAAGACTCTTCAATTTTCGATATATATATATATATGAGTGATTGTTTGTTATATAGGTACTTGTTTATAATATGTAAAATTAATAATAAAAATATTGAATAAATAAATTAACTTACCTTAAAGTTACTGCAAGCATTTCTTCAACTGAAATAGCGTTATTAAATCTTGTTGTTTGCCTCTGTAAACCTTCTTTAACAAAAGAACAAAGATCGTCAAATGAAGACACACTCATTCTAAAGTATGAAAAAAACCTTTCTTCGTGGTCTCTGAGAACATTAAACAATGTGTGAAACTGTCCACATGTAAGTCTATGTGCGTTAACTGGATGAATACTATATTTTCTTTTCCTCCGCTTTTTCTGTAAATACCTGGAGACAATAATTGCTAACAATATGTCATCTTCCATGGTTTGATCTGAACTGAATAGAAAAACGCTGTCAAGCGTGGCCACGTGCCAAGAATTTAGACGACAGCGACCTGGTCGCGACGTTCGTGTCGCCGCGACCAGGTCGCAAGCATGGCCGTAGCTTAACACCTATAACTCGCTCATTAATAAGCAAAAAATGAATTTGGGATGGAATCGATGTTGGCTTTATAACGACTATGGAATAATTCGATGTTACAACTGTAATAAATATGGACATTTGCAAAAAGATTGCAAAGATAAAAAACATGTGCTAAATGTTCCGGAGATCACGACGTGAAAGAATGCCCAGGAAATCCAACCAAATGCTCAAACTGAGTGGCATCTAATGAAAAATACAGGATGAATTTAAAAACCGATCACACGGTATGGGATCACACAGATTGCGAGACCTATAAACGCATAGAAAAGTCCAGGAAAAATAAATTTTTGCAACAACAGTTAAATACCAATGAAGCTCTAACATCAAGTATTGTGTATTTCAACTGCCAAGGATACTTAAACAATAAGGACAATATAATGGTACTGATAAACGATTGCAGGCCTAGATTGATTTTCTTGTCCGAGACTCATGTGTCTGCAGACGTGGAACAAGTTGAATTGGACATTGACGGTTATTGTTTGGAGCAATGTGTGACTAACAATAGGAGAACAGGAGGAGCCTTGGTTTTAGTGAGAAATGACCTTAAATACAAAGTAAAATCAGCTCAATCTATTGACAACTACATGTGGTTATTGTCTATTAAAGTTTGTATGTCTAGAATTAAGTACCTTTTTGTTATGTTGACTTTTTCAAAGACTATCTTGATGAGGCGAGTGCGTTTGGGGGTGAACATAATAATGGGAGATTTTAACTTCGATCTGACGAAACCATCTTTTTATGGTGAAAAATTATTATCTGACGTTTATTTAAATGGATTCACCCAAATTGTTGATACTCCCACACGAATAACCGATAGAAGCGAAACCCTGATTGACTACGTAATAACCAATGACAAAAACCGCCCATTTAAGGTTCACCTGACTCCAAGAATTAGCGGCCATTGTGTTTTGTCCATTTATCCTGATCGAGAATCTAGTGAGAACACTGATGTCATAATGCACTACTGGTCAATGAAAAATTATGACAGGAATGATATACATGATTATTTTCTTAATACCACGTGGAATAATGATAGCGGGGATGTGAATGCTCTTGTCGATAATTTTGTGGGTGACATTGAAATGATTTTAAATAGTATGTGTCCTAGAAAAGTAAGTGTTTTTAAGCAAAAGTATTTAAATAAGGCGTGGATGACTCAGAGTTTAAGAGAGAATATGCAAACTAAGAAAAATTTATATGTTCGTGCGATTGGAGAACGCGACGATGAAGTTTGGGAGGAGTATAAAAGGATACCTACGAAATTACATAGTGAAATAAATAAAGCTTGAAAAAGAGCCATATTTTAAAGAAATTATTGATGGCAATAGGCACAATCCTACTGAAATGTGGAAGAGGTTAAAATTACTGTTACCGGGGAAACATTTAGCAACACTCAGTGAGATTAATTTCTAATATCAAACAATTTCTAATGAATCTCAAATTGCCCAAGAATTAAATAAATATTTTGTCAACAGTATTAGTGAAATTGTGAATAGTATTCCTGAGTATTCCTCACCGGATGAAGTATTGGTCGCAACCTCTGATATGTATGTAGAGCTTACGAAATTCAAACCATTGACAATGTCAGAAATGAAAAATATTTTAAAAGATATGAAAAGTGTCGGAGGAGAAGTGAATGGAATTTCCAAGAATGTTTTGTGTGATGTGTGGCTGCTATTCGATTATTGGATATAATCAATACATCTCTTTCCAGTGGAAAATTTCTGGAAAAATGGAAGCAGTCAACTGTTATTCCTGTTCCGAAAATACCAAATACTAATCGTTATAACGAATATACACTGTGGGCAAAATTAAATTGGAACCCTCTTTAATGCTTAATAACTTTTTTATTTTCAAAGGATTTTTAATAATTTTTGGATATGTTATGGCCTAAGGTATTGGGATTAAAAAGAACTTTGCAAAGACGATCTACTTCAGTGGCGTACAGAAACGCGGGTATTTTTTAAAACCAATGTATTTCAGGTCGTTGCGAAAATCGGCCAAACGAAATAAAGATGTAAAAATGGGCAAAAAAGATTTGAAAGTGTTCGGAATATTGACCACTAAAAAACCAGGTCAATACAAACAAAATTAAAATTGATACTTTAATTTTGATAAAACCATGTCTTGTAGGCTAAGTTAAATTGGATCCTTTTTTAATGGTTAATGACCTTTTATTTTCAAAGGATTTTCTATCATTTTTGGATATGTTATGGCCTAAGGTATTGGGATTAACAAGAACTTTGCAAAGATGGTCAACTTCAGTGGCGCACAGAAAAGGGAGTATTTTTCAAAAGCAATGTATTTCAGGTCGTTGCAAAACTCGGCCAAATGAAATAAAGATGTAGAAATGGGCAAAAAAGATTTGAAATGGTTCGGAATATTGACCATTACAAAAACTAGGTCAATACAAACAAAAATAAAAATTGATACTTTAATTTTGGAAAAACCATCTCTTGTGGGCCAAGTTAAATTGGATCTTTTTTAATGCTTAATGACCTTTAATTTTCAAAGGATTTTTAAAAATTTTTGGATATGTCTTGGCCTAAAATATTAGATTCAAAAAGAAATTTGTAAAGCGGGTCTACTTCAGTACATTAAAAATTAAAATTATAATTTTTTTAATTTTAACAATTTTAAGTAGATTCAAAATTTAGGCCATACATATCCAAAAATGAAAAAAAAAT
>MU182527.1:281089-291348 GCA_016904865.1 Pissodes strobi | reverse complement strand
AGAAGGTCTAAGATTACACTTCACGCATAGCTCTCCGCTCACTTCACTCCTTCACGCCCCCGCAACGAACAAAAACTAACCAAAACTAACCGAAGGCATAGCCAAAATGAAAAAAACTTTGTACACGGTGATCATTTATAACGTCCCCCCTTCTTAACTTTTTTGTTTTTCGCATTAGACAAAAATGT
Organism: Pissodes strobi; assembly: GCA_016904865.1. Classification (NCBI taxonomy): domain Eukaryota; kingdom Metazoa; phylum Arthropoda; class Insecta; order Coleoptera; family Curculionidae; genus Pissodes; species Pissodes strobi. Next base: position 291,160 of record MU182527.1, on the reverse strand, counting down.
TAAATAAAAAAGTTGTGCAGAATAATGTAAGCTATTTGCAGAATACATTTATATATATACAAGGTGTTGCAGAAATGAGTGGCAAGTGAAAGTTATATATTTTTAAATGAAACGCCCTGTATATTGTTAATTTTTTGGAATCTCCTAAGAATTCTGAATATTTTTTCTATAACATGTCCTATACCTAAATGTCATAGTTTTCGACATATTCGCATTTTAAATAGTGGTCTCGTATTGTAGTTGCCTAATTCACGGCCACCTAAGAACTGGAATCTAGAATATTTATTTTTGAATATAACTGCTTAGTTAAAATGCGAATATGTCGAAAACTATTACATTTAGGTATAGGACATGTTATAGAAAAAATATTCAGGATTTTTAGGAGATTCTAAAAAATTAATAATATACAGGGTATTTCATTTAAAAAGATATAACTTTAACCTGTCACTCATTTCTGCAACACCTTGTATAGGTAGATGCACCGGTTGTGGCCTTCGCACCGTTTGTGGCCATTCCCTAAATAAATCTAAAATATTACTCGCCATTTTCAACCTAGCCAATAAGATCATTTAAAATCCTATTCCTCATTTTATTTTTGATCACGCCAGCACATTCCCTTGACTTTATCGATTACAATGTTTTTTAAACTGGCTTCTTTTTAACGCGTGGCGAGAATGTTGTGCTTTTCTTAGGGATTTTGTTAAGGACCACGAGGTAAGTAAATGCATGATTCTATGTAAGAATGTAAATGTTTTTACTCAAAGTGGATTTTATTTGACTTATAAAGGAATTTTGCATGTTATTTTCATAGTTTGAATTAGATATTTAACCCATAAATATTTAAAATAATAGTGGCCACAACTGGGGCATCAAAGGTACCTTATGCGCCAGTTGTGGTCGTTTATGGCTACAAAAGGGGCATGAAAACCAGTTGTGGCCACATAGTAGAAGGAGATGGCAAAATTTACTACTAACAAGGTAGAAAAGGATGACAAGGTGTCCCGCTATGAGCCCCGGTTAGCGCCGTCGTAATTTCAACTAAAGAAAATTTAGCTGCAGAAAAAGCTGCAAAAAGGGCCAGTAAGACTGACAAAATAAACAAAGGAAAAAAACGATAGAAAAGGTTATTGATCAAACTAACAAGGATGTTAATGAAGTGTTTTTAGACAATTCTACACCAAACAAAGAAGTAATTTCCGATGAAAAAAATACCAAAAAGTCTAAAAACTGATCCAGGGATGAAAACGATGTGATGTACAGCGACAGACCAAAGTAGATTTAAGCACAAACACTGTGGTTGAAGGGGCTAAGACTACTAGAGTAGAAAGACTAGAAAGTACCATTTTAGAAATAGGAATCTATGTAATAGTCAAATACGAAGGTGAACTATATCCAGCAAAAATTTTAAACAATGGTATTGTTGCGCATTGCGAAAAAGTGGATTAAACCATTGGAAATGGCCTAATTTGCCAGATCTTTTGTGGTATAAAAGACAAGACATAGTTTTAAAAATACACGAACCTAAAACAAATAATACCAGAAGAGTCTATGTAGTTCCGGAAATGGAAGCCTTATTATAATATTTTTTTATGTAGCTGTTTATTTGTTTTAACGATTATAATGAAATTTAGTTTTGTTTTTGTTTATGTCTATCAACGAGTTTATCAGTTTTTTACTAAAATGCTTGCAAATTTTTGTTCATACTTAGTAATTAGTTCTTTGACCGAGAAATGTATTTTTTAAACTTTATACGAAATCAAATGTTTTAGTGTTTAAATTTTTTCACATTTTTTTTGTTTATGTAAATTAGTTTTTTAAAGTAAAGTACCTACCTACTTGTTTATTTTGGTTCTTACTTCGTATGTATTTCAATAGGATGGCCACAACTGGTGAGGTCTCTGGCCACAAGTGGCAAATAAGTGGCCACAACTAGCGATACTATTTTTTTCCACTATTTTAATAGATTTATCTTTGTCTGGCCCATTTAATTCAAATTAGAAAATTGTTCTCAAGAAAAAAATATCTAGTACTATTGTATCTGTCATTAGAGGGAGGCAAACTAACTTAGTAAGTAAATGACAGTTAAATAAAGGAAAAAGTTTTCTTAAGGTGGCCACAACCGGTGCATCTGCCTATATATAAATGAATTCTGCAAATAGCTTACATTATTCTGCACAACTTTTGTATTTAACATTTTAGTCTAATGCGAAAAACAAAAAAGTTAAGAGGGGGGGGACATTATAAATGATCACCGTGTACAAATACAGCCTCAAGAAAATAAAAAAACACCGTCGGGAATCGAACCCAGGCCGCCGAACCAGAGGTCTAGCATCTTAACCACTGAACCACCAGAGCAGGTGAAAGAAATGTATTGCATCGTAAAGACATACCTAGGTAAAACAGGAACGCAATCTAACGAAAACACCCGATGCATTCCGACAATTTGGAAATGTATTTTGCAAGCTGCCTTTATCCGCTAGTTATTAAACGACATGTTCAGTTGGCTGGACGAGGACACTGCTGAGCGGGCAGCAACAGCAGATCCAGCAGGGTGGTAGTAAACCTGCAAATGTTTTGGCTCCAAACCCGGGCCAAGTTGCTCACTCCATATAATACTGTCTTCTTCAAAAATGAAGAAATAATTCAGGTTCTATTTCCAACTATCAATATGTAAAGTTAAATCTAGATTATGCTATATAAAATGCAACAACAACTTTTGTATGGGGTTCGCAAATTTAAAATGTACAAGCTAGTATCAACTTCCAACATATCCCCAATATTCTCCGAATATTCTGTACCTTAGCTCCACTCACACCAGTAAATCTCCGACTTTGAAATCTTGGTGCGGTCTTTTCCATATATCGACAATTTTTACGTAAATATTTAGAACTGCTGTTCTATTCTACAATATCATTAATCCTAGCGTTCTACTCTACAATAACATTTTAAAGAATCCGAAATATAGTATCTAAGAACTAAATATATATTTAGACTGGCTATAAAATTATTTTCCGTTCTACAGATTGGAAAGCTCACGGATTAAGTGCTACCTTGATTTTAAATGTTTCCTGTTTGCCAAGTGCACCTACTACAATTTGAATGTTTATGTGTTTTGAGATATTTCTGTCAAGATTAATGATTTTGAAAATATGTGTGTATACTTTATTGCCGCGGAATATTTTTCGAAGTTTGTTTTTTTAGAATTATGGTTCTGATTACTTATTTTACTAGTAATGTAAGTTCTTATTTAAAAATGCCCAATTTCATTACCTTTACTTTGGAGTGGACTGATTACATTTTTATCATTTTATGCTGTTAATATTATATGTTTTTCTTTTGGACTTACAAGATAGTTTTATTTAATATAAAAATATAGTAATGATTTATGAGTTCAATTTCTGCTGCAATTAATTGATGTTTTCAACAATAAATAGGAATTAGGCTTTGCTGAATTGAAAGTGAATAGCATTGTTAAATGAGAACTTGAGGAATAAATAACGAAATTAATAAATAAATAGGAAGATGTTGAATACTTAATTTTACTTTATTTTATATTCCTCTTAAAGCAATAGTAATCGTCTTCCTTCATATGAGATTTCGGAAAAATTATTTATTAGTACTTCGTCAAGATCACTCACCTACATGCTAACTAGATATAAAATGGACTAAGGTCTTCGCAGACAGTCAAGCAGCCATCAAAGTGCTGAGTTCACCAACAGTCAACTCCAGAATGTTATGGGAATGCCTAGATAGGCTAATCGAACTAGGCAAGAATAACAAACTACCCCTTCAATGGTTACCAGCACACGCTGGGATAGAAGGTAACGAGAAAGCAGACCAATTGGCAAAAGTAGGAGCACAAACTCCGGTTTTAGGACCGGAACCTTTCGGATGCACACCTACAAGAAAGAGTTCAGGAAAGAAGAGCGCACCAAGTGGATCAGTCTATGGAAAAGTCTTCCAGGGTTAAGATAATCAAATATGTTTCTAGGCCCCCCTCAACCAGGAAGATCAAAAACCTTATAAGACTAAGTAAGAAGAATCTCCGCATCCTCACCGGATTTCTTACAGGCCACGGCCGATTGAGAAGGCACCTAGAAATATTAAAAATTGAAAACGGGGAGAGTTGCCGGTCCTGTGAGGAGGGAGAGAAAACCCCGGAACATCGTCTCACGGAGTGCGAGGCCGTCACGAACAGGCGAATGGCCTGCTTCGGGTGCTGCATCGTGGAACAGGAGGAACTTTCATCCATAGAACCATTCAGACTACTTGCTTTTATAAAAGCACTGAAGCTGAATTGCCTGCTTCGGGTGCTGCATCGTCGAACAGGAGGATCTTCCGTCCATAGAACCATCCAGACTGCTTGCTTTTATCAAGGCAGTGACGCTGAATAAGGTACTCTGAGTGAGAATAACATCAACGGAAGCACTAAAGAAGGGAGACACAATAGATCTCTATCACAGTGTACCAATACCTCCCAAGATCACTAATTCATTCATTTATTCAACTTGAGTCAGAACATAACAATTCTGAAAAAGTTAGGTTAATTTTCTTATGTTGGCCAGGCACATCGGCAATACATTGCCAGGGCACTGGAGTGCAATATTGTGCACTTATTCAGTGACATGGTGGCCAAATTGCAACTTCCTCAATGCATATATTTATTTAATAATTTATGTAATTGATTATTTCAGTACTGTCTATTTTCAGCCATGCTGTATTTCGTTATGGAGTACCATAAGCTTAAATTTAGTTAGGTTTAAAATATTGACGTTTATTGAAAATTTACATCTTATGAGTATTTTAAGTTGTGGAATTTGGGCGGATTGACTTAAGATAAAATGGTATTAACATAATTCTCTTAATTTGTTATGGTCTCTGGTAATGGTAATTTCTACTTTCGGATTAGCAGGAGTAGTGACCATAGAATAACGTATTACCTCCGGTTAAAAAAAAAATTAATTTCTAAAGAAAAAATATTAAAAATAATGATAAAACGCCGCAATTCACTTAGTTCAGATTCCACAACCTCTCAAAATTCGATGAAAGAAAATTTCCTCATGATATTATTTTTTCACAAACAATTGAAGTTAAAAAAACATATGTTACACTATATAAAATGTAACAGCAATTTAGCATGGAACTTGGATACTCTTCCATATAGTGGCACCCTGCGACGCGCTTCCTGTGTATTTTTTTAATTAAAGAGAAATATATTAAGTGCTCGTGGAGCTATGAGGCGTTCCACCGAGATTGGTTAAAGTTCACTCACCGATTAGACCAGATATCCAATTCGTTTTCAACAATTCATCCAGTAGGTCGGAGCGCGATACCTCGAAGCAAGCTGTACAGTGAACGCGCAATTAGCCCGCTGCTCAATATATCGGAGAATAGGTTCGTTAGGCGCCATCAATTTTATTACAGACCAAAACGGAAATCTCCACATTATTCGTGGAACCTGCATCAAGACCTTCACCCTCTAAGGTAAACCTAGCTGGTAGGAAGCACCAAAAGGATGCCACTTAATCACTAAAAGTTTTAAAACGGCTTAGAGAATGTGGGCGCAAGTACGTTACAAAAGTAATAATCCGGTAATAAATTTAAGGTAACAAATAGGAATAGGTAATGATCATTTAGCTGGTGCAAGGGCAGATCCAACCAACTGGAGTCTGACGTTCAGCTACACTCGGAGGGCTTGTTCAGGATCCCTATACCGAAGTCTAGTCCCGTTCAAGTAACTTATGCCGGGTGGGTAGACGTTGTCCCGACATACATATAACCAACCGCTCTCAACAAGACGTAATAAAGTATCCAAAATGAGGTACAAATTAGATAACATATATTCGTAGTAAATTAAAAAGGAGAAATCAATACAGCAGCCCTAGGAGTAGATCCAATAGATACTGGGAGACGACGCATTGCTCGTCTAATCCTAGGCGATCCTGACCATCTGCGGTACTGCAAATGCCGAACTGTGCAACTCAAAGGTAAGTACGAAAGATAAGGTTCTAAGCTGCAAAATCCAGAGACAACTGAAGCGACCCCAAGGCCAGCCAACTCTTCTTTAGTGCTACAATTAGTTTTATTTCTATTCTGAATGGACGGCAGGAATAAAAATAAATATCTTGAAGAATTTGTTCGACCAATCGCGAATTAATTATTTTCTAGTTGTATTGCATGTGAGGGATATAATAACTATTAAAAAAGGGTTACATTAGTTTTAATAGAAAATATTTAATAAATTAAATTATCAATGCATCTGTTAAAAAAGCAGATAAAAAATAATTAGATTAACAAGGGTAAGTCAAATAAGCTAAACTGCTGGCCATTTGCTTTCGAGCAAGGAAAATTTCGCTTAAATTTAAAACTAAATTTTCTTAACCACACGTGATATCGACCTACGGTTTTAAATGATAAATAGACTTATCTCTTAGGAAAAACTTTCCAATGTTGGATTTTTTTTTAAAGTTTCAAAAAATATTATATACAGGGTGTGAAAGAAGACGCTGATTTTTGCTCGAATTTCAATAGCATGTAACTTTCACAATAATTTTTTTAAATTTTGCCACTTTACGTCAATTGAATCACTGGTTCATAACAAAGGAAGCAGTTTGTCAAATTTTTGATATCTGCTATATTTTAAGAAATATTGATTTTTTTTGTAAAACCTTCATTTTTTTCAACTTTTTGGTAGCTAGACCCCACTGTGCGTTATATCGTGCAAATTTTATAAGTGATTATCATTATACCTTACGAAAAGCTTTTTTAAGTTCAGTAAAAAAATTGTAACTAAATGTTGTGATGTGCAGTGGCGTACTTAAAATCACTTATACTATGGTTTATTAGTATCTCACAATTATTCCCGATTGTTTTAAATTGGAAAGTACTCGCCTCTAGATTTATCAAGTTTTATCCTTATTTTTTATTTTTTAATATTGCACTGTATCTGCATGTATATTTTACAGTGTGTCTAAAAAAATTTTTTAAAAATTATAATTTTTATATTTAATTTTTGGAAAAAATTTATTTATTTATTTATTTCTAATACAGCACTATTCCTAAAATTAAACTTGTTTTGAAAACCCTTAAAATTAAATATCACTAGTTTGAGGTGTTTGATTTTGCGAGCGAGTATTTTCCAATACAAAGCAATCGTGAAAAATTGTGAGATACTCATAAACCATAGACATATAGTGATTATAAGTACGCCACTGCACATCATAACATTTAGGAACAATTCTTTTACTGAACATAAACAAGCTTCTCGAAAGGTAATTATAATTCAGTCACTTACAAAGTTTGCACGATACAACGTGCAAACTACCAAAAAGTTGAAAAAACAAGGTTTTACAAAAAAATCGATATCTCTTAAAATATAGCAGATATCAAAAATTTGACAGACTGCTTTCTGTGCTATGGACCAGTGATTCAATTGATGTACAGTGGCAAAATTTAAAAAAATTATTATGAAAGTTACATGCTATTGAAATTGGAGCAAAAATCACCGCCTTCTTTGACACCCTGCATATAAAAATTTTTGGCAGTTTAAAAAAATTCAACATTGGAAATTTTTTCTTAAGGGACAAATCTATTAACCATTAAAAACCAGAGATCGATATCATGTCTGCTTAAGAACATATTTCGTTTTAAATTTAGGCGAAATATTTGTTGCTGGAAAGCAAATGGCCAGCAGTTTACTACAATTTCTGTTAAAATTGGAAATATTGGAGAACCCGATGGTGTACCAAGAGTTTGTTCATAAAAATCGCAGTTAAAAGAAAAATGCCTATATTAAGCATAACATCTATAATCTAATAAGAATATAATTTATCTGTTGTGATTTTATTGCTAATAATAGTTGTTAAAAGAAAAGTTAGAATTAATGTAAAATTATTTAGTAAATTAAATATTATATTTGTTGATACAAATATTATCAAACTATATATTTTCTTCTAAATAGTCAAAATCAGTAATGTTTTTTAACTTAGATATTTTTATGGATGATTAATATACGTATCCCCTCCAAAATTTCCTTTGAAAGTATAATGAGGCAAAGCTTAATCTGAAATTCACTATGACTACTTGAATTAGTGCTTATTTTTGAAATATCTACCAACAGATTTACGAAGTTGATATTTAGAATCGTTTGAAATTATACGAATATAAAAATGCAAATTATTAATAAAACATTTGTTGTTTAATTTTTAGAAGCTCTTACCATCAAAATCAACAGTGCCTGAACCATCAGTATCAATTTCTTGTATAATCATGTCCAATTCATCGTTGGTGAGCTTATCATCTAATTCTTTGAGGATTTCCTTGAGGGTTTTTGTTGAGATATAGCCATTACCTGTAAAAATGGAGGTATACTCGTATAATAGGTATAGAAGTGGGTGTGTATTAATATAAGAGATGAATGCTCTTTTTAGGCTATAGGTGTGTAAAGTCGGAATTATATCCATTTGTAATATCGTCATTTTTGTTTATCTATGTTTAGTATATTCTAAACGGCGGCAGTGACAAACTTTTTGAAGAAATTGGAGTCCGAACATTATTAATTTTTTATATACTCGGTTATGTGAAGTATCCATTACTGTCAATCAAAAACATTGGTGTTTCAACTTGTTGTCGAAAGTTATTTCGAAACGTTTTAAATAATGCCGAGAAAAAAATATAATAGGTATAATGAACAATTGCAGCTAATACTTTTAAATATACCTATTGGCTTTTTTCAACTGGAAAAGGAACAAGTCCAAAACGGAATTGCACTTCAAATTGGGAATGTGATACAGCGCGTCGCAGATGCAACAAAATTGAGCCCAACCACGATCGCAAATGTACAGAAGAATGAGATAAAATCAGACCAGGATTACGCTTCCAGTATGTCTTCGAAGCAAAAGACCGCAAAACCCAAAATTACAAAATATTTGATAAATATAATTCGGGACACAATTTATTCTATATTTGCCAGAAAAGAATATGTAACATTGGCAAAAATAAGACAAGAGTTCAGGGAAAGGTATTGAATATTTTAGATGGATCAAACGCATAGACTTCAGGTGGAAAAAAATCAAATAATAGAAAGTATATGATGCACTTGCCAGATATTGTTCATAAAAGAATAATTTTTTTAAGGGAGTATATCAAAAATAGAAATGTAGGTCCCGAAGGCTTTACTCCAGTTTTTATTGACGAGACGTGGATCTTTGACAAGAGATTATTTCGTAGTAGTTGGCAAGATAACACTAAGCGCATGGATTCAAGAAAAACAGTGAAAGTTAAAATATGCTGATATCTACTTAGATTTTCTTTTTAAATAAAAACTGGAGATTAGTAAATCTTCATAATTACGCCTGCTTCATATTTTTATCAGCTTATAAAAGTACAATTTTTTGTACTAGGTCTAATCGGACAGCTGGGAAGCTATGGCCCTTCAAAGTCCCCTCGTGGATCTCTCAAAACATCGCAGCGAAGTAATGTAAGCAATGTATATTAATTTGAATTATTTAAGGGTTATTTCAGATTATGAAGCTCATAATATTGCTCCACCGTAAATTTCTGGGAGACCTTATCAAGCGCCGCCGTACCTCCCAAACTATTCAAATGATTTAATTTTTTTTTTCGGTCAAAAGATCATAAGTAGACCAATATGAGGGAATTTGACTGATGTGCAATGTGCATTGAACATTACTTATTAATTATATTAAATTTATGTTCTGGTAAAATTATTTCGAATATTTTTGATGTTTACGAGAAATTGAGATCTCTTATTTTTTAGGTCATCGTTATATGGTAGTCCATGCCGGAACCAAAGATGGCTTCAACAAGGGCGTGAATTTAATATTCAAAAGCAAAAGTAGATTAATGACAAGGGATATGAACAGGAAAAACTTCGAAAACTAGTTTAAAACTCAGCTGGTTCCGAATCTTTCCCGAAAGTCATTCATAATCATGGACAATGCAAGTTAACAATATGGTTTATTAGAAGAAATCCCGAGAAAATCTTAGACTAAGCAGAGACTGTTCGAATGGTTGAAGAAAAAGAATATTGACTTTCCAGAAAAGGCCATG
>MU182527.1:194738-272626 GCA_016904865.1 Pissodes strobi | reverse complement strand
ATAATAATAATAATAATAATAATAATAATAATAATAATAATAATAATGATAATAATAATAATACGAAAGTTGAAATTAACGATGTGTAGGCCAGAATGAGCTGTCTTCGAATCGTGCAAATTAGACCCAAGCTCAAATGCCGGAGAGTCGGAGAGGGATATTTAATTAAAAAGGCGTCACAAACTTGTAGACCGCACAAGTCAGAAAATCATCAAGTTATAATGTGACACTCGTTTGGCTTAAATAAAATTATGAATACTACAACCAGGGGTGGTCTACAAAAATTTACGAATAGAAAATAAAAACCAGAAGTTAAATCAATTCAAAAAAAAAATCAAAACAATCCAATTATTGCGCCAAATTAATTCAAATTAATTATACTTACTAAACCTACCCTTAGAAACATTAATATTACTAGATAATGAATAAAACACATAAACAAATGAACAGAAGTTCGGTTTATTTCCATACGATTGGTTCGTTACAAAATAATTTTGACTTTACGTCAACTAAATAAAAAATAATAGGAATGCCGCGATACTCACATTATCCTGTATTACATCAATTATATTCGGTATCTACCAAACTCAAGGAGCATTTGTTGGTAATATTTAAAACAATAAATAATTTACTTCATTCGAAAATAATATTTATTGAAATCTGTAAATTTAAATGCAAAGTCGCTGCTATAAGTAAAAGAACACTTGTTATTAAAAGTTAGAATTAGAGTTAGAAAAAAAAACAGTTATTCAGTTAAACTTAAAAGAAAGTTGAAATGACGCATCTGTTATTGTGTCAGTTAACAGAGAAGCCAACCAATAAAAATATTAAAACGCTTACCTATCGGCCTATCGCGTTGCCCAATATATATGATTACCAATAATCACCGGTTATATATAAAGAACAGTAAAGTGAACAAAAAGAACTTTAATTGGTCAGTTAGTGAACTACGCACGCAGGACATGATCATGTTCCGTTTAAAACTTCTAGAGCCCAGTAGGCCGTAAATCAGCCAACAGTATTCTAGTTGCAATACGTTCAAGCAACAAATGGTACGATTTAAACATTATTAAATTAGCCAATTTTAAAAATAAAAAAGAAAATTTAAAACTTTTTTTAAGTTAAACGAAAGTACTCGAGTATTAACTAATATATCAATAAGCGCAAACAAATTGTCGAAAGCTCTGGCATATTAAGAGAAATAAAAGTTACTTAAGGCGCCAAACTATGCTTGCAAAAGAAACAAAACTAATAAAGAATTACGGTTCAAAGGCTAACAAACGTGACATAAACTAACCAGCAATTAATTATACATATTTAAACAGAATATTTCTTCCAATTTGATCTGCTCATTGGATCTAAACAGGGATATCTCGGCCAAATATTCGCGGTGTTACAGACTATCCAATCCCGGGTCACCTCCGGGTCACCGACGAGACGTACAGCTCTCTTCTGAATTGAATCCAACAGCTTTAGGGTGTGCTTAGGTGCGGCACCCTAGATGTGTGACCACTATTTTAAGCAGGGTCTGATTTGCGCTTAGAGCAAGAGCAGCTGCTGCGGTGTATATAATTTTTGTTGCGAAATGGCGCACCAAGCTTCTGCAAGGCTGACTATGCGATGTTAACAACGTGGCCATGCCAGGACATATTGCTGTTGACCAAGACACCCAGTAATCCGATTGTCGAGAATAGAGGAATGGTCGGTCCTGCCATAATGATATCAGGGCCCGCCGTGTTGGCTTTCTTGACAAACGCGTCTGCTTGGGTTTTTGCTGCATTGAACTGGACCAAATTCTTGTCGCCCCAGGTTCGAACCTTCTCCAGATCTTGATCATTTGTTAATCTGCTCCTGTCTGCGGTGATAAGTCTCTTTCGCTGGTAAAGGTTTTTCTGATCTTATTTGGGAGACAAGGGTACTGTCTTCTGTAAACAGAATTATTGGTTTCGGTCAGCAAGTCATTAATATAGATTAGGAATAGAGTTGATGAAAGTGTTGTGCCTTGAGGCGCACCCGCATTAACAGTGATTGTTCCTGAGATGTGTCCATCAACTGCAACGTGCAGAGATCGGTTCTTACGGAGACTGGCAAGCCAGCTGCAGAGAGACGCTCTCAGTCCGAAGGACGGCTGTTTGTTGAGCAATCCGTCATGCCAAACACTGTCAAATGTTTTTGAAATATCAAACGCAATCGCTCGAGATTCTCCGTAGTTCTCAAGTGTTCTACGACATATATGAGTGACATCGTGTCACTCTCTGTTTGCGGAAACCGTATTGACTACCGCAAATTATTCTGTTAGTCTCGATGTACTTGAGTAGTTGCTGATTGACTACACGTTCCATGACTTTTGATATTATTGAAAACAAGGCAATTGGGCTATAGTTTGAGAGCGTGGTTTTCTCGCTTTTTTTGGAACAGATTCTACACGAGAGGCTTTCCAAGAAGACGGGTAAATCCCTTTTCGGTGGGACAGAAAAAAGTCTGGAAAAATGGGTTTTAGTTCGTTGGTGCAGTTTTTTAGCACGATGGCAGGTATTCCATCCGGCCCTGATGCCTTTTGGGTATCTAGCTCTTTGAGGATCTTACGAATGTCACGGTGGTGAAACTTAACCTCTGCCATGGTAGTGTTGATGTTGAATATGATGGGGAGCGCCTTGCCATGGAGGTCGTTTAATGTAGAGAGCGATGAGAACATTTCAGCGAGCATGTGTGCTTATTTAGCTAAAGTTGCCATGACGTCCGTCAAAGGTGGAAGAGACGTTTTTGAAAAGTTATTACTTACTGCCTTTGCTACCGACCAGAAATTCCTGGAGCCACTGGGGCATTGCAAAAGTTTATTTCTGGTTTTTTGATTGTGTTTGTCCTTAGTTTCGTCAATCACACGTTTGCATTCGTTTCTCGCTTCGGTAAAATAACTGCGACTTTCAGCGGTCTGATTTTTCTGCCAGTACTTGTAGGCTTGTTGTTGCTTACCTACGGCTCTTTGGCATCTTCTGTCGAACCAGGACTTTCCTTTTGACGCAGTGGCGGATTTAGAGCGGGCGCCCCCTCCCCTAGAGAAATATTTAGGGATATATTGGAGTGGAACGATAATACTCTTCTAAAGCCAATATTTTTCTGAAGTCCTTATGCGATTGCGAGTTCATGCTAGCCATGTTTAGTTTAACGGACATATTTAGCATAACTTTACCTCTTAGCAAATATCTTCAAAGTTGCAATATTGACTTAAATTCAACATCAAACAAAATAAAAAATCTTGTCGAAATAAAAAATGATTACTTTACGTCGGTGATTTTAAGACAGGCTGAAGAAACCTTAAACAAGCTGGAAGTAGATCTTAAATGTTCTCGAATCTGTGGTAGACAAACAAAAAGAGGTACTTTTTCGTATTTCAAAGAGATGTCACCCATCGATTATTGGAATCGGGTACTATTTATTCCCATTTTGGACACTTTAATGGTTCATCCAAAATTTGTTTTACTGAGAGTGATATTTCCATTCTAAGCTTAAATGTTCTTATTCCTAATACCCTCAAACAAATATCTGATAGTGATTTATTAATGAACCGGTTACAACTAATATTAAGAAACTTTGGCGGACTATTGGAAAGCCCTTCACTAATGCAGTTTATGGGCGAGGTGCAGTTATATAAACAAAGTTCATCTGTCACTGATAAGGCTCTTGAAGCTCTTAAAAAGTGTGACAGGAACTATTATCCAAATGTATATACTTCGTTAAAAATAATGTGTACTCAGACTGTTTCTGTGGCTACTGCAGAAAGAAGTTTTTCCACTCTTCGGAATATAAAATCCTACTTAAGGGCTACTATGGCAGCAGATCGACTCAATGACCTGGCTTTACTATATGTCCACCGTGATATAAACGTGGATATAGAGAGAGTTATGTCTTTTTTCTTCTAAGAAAAGAAGATTTGATTTTGTGCTTTAGAACTTGATTTTTTTTATAGAGAGTTCCCACTTTTTAAGTTCATATGTTGCCTTTTTGTTGCTCTTTGCCCATAATTTATGTTTTATTTGTTTAAGAAAAAACGAGAAAGGTTGTTGTTTTAATGAGTGAGACATTAGTTAATAATGTTTTGTTGCAATATTTGTTTAAATATATTTATGTAATAATAAGTACATACAATTAATTTATTTTGATCTCTAATCTGAGCGCCCCACCCTTAGAAAAAATCCTAAATCCGCCGCTGTTTTGACGGTAACTTGATGAAATTTGGGATGTATGCTTCCATTCCTGAGGCGATTACTTGCGTAATCTATTCGCAACGGACTTACGGGTCGTCATCGTCAGTGCTAAAGCAGACGTCGCGCCAAGGAAAATCCAGGTAGAACTCTCTTAGATCCTACCAGTTTGCACAATTGTAATGCTAGATTTTGCGTGGCAATGGTGGATCCTTCTATGGGAGTGGCAGTTCACAAACCTTTGTAATAAGTTTGTGGTCGGAAGTAGCTAATGGCGGACCAACTATAATTGTGTACTGGTATGGATTTGTGGTTAGAAAAAGATCCATGAGGGCGGCAAATTCACCTGAGTTGGTTCGTCTCCAAGTCAAGCAAGCACGCAGCTGATGGCAAGTGCTTCAACTTCTCTACCTTCGTTGTCGGTCTTGTTGTGATGTTTGAGTCAGCTGGTGTTATGGGCATTGAAGTCTCTCAGAATGATTATTTCTCAATTGGGGTGGTCGGTGTGTATTGAATCAAAAGTGGTAGCTAGTATTGTAAAAAAGCTTTGCTATTCTCTATCGCTTGGAGGGCGATAGAGACAGCATGTGAACCTGGTTAATCCTTTGGCAGTGAACTTGAGCCACATGACTTCAAAGTTGTTCGGTTTGATTGCTTCCTCGCGGTGACACGAAAGTTCGCTTCGTATAAAATTTATATTCCGAACTTATGTCACAATCGGGAGTGTCAGTCGTAACCATGGTAGATATAGCTTACGGTTGTTGTTGTAGAATATACTTGTGTTTCTGTAAGGGCTTATATGTGTGGTTTATTTGCTTGTAGATGTTGGTGTACCGAATTAATGTTTGTATTTCGGCCTGTTATGTTGCAGAAATTTATTCTAAATTGGTTCGGTACCCTTGTTGCTTGTGAAACGTTGCATGAAGGGCCCCCAGAGCCACCCGGCGCCCAGAGATCCGAATGGCCGCGGAGTTTACCTCCGGAATGTTTTGATCCTGGGAGAGCCATCATGTCTATATATTCCTACTGTGAAACCTGGAACCACCAGCGCGGAAGCGGAACGTGATTTGGAAAAACCACTTAGCGCTTCCCAGTTCTGGTGGGGTGGTCCTTCACCGGACAATGTGACTAGGCTTATGCATCTGCAGCATGGAGACTTCTGCAATAACAACCAAGATAAAGTAAGGTTAGTCGTTCCAACGTGACATGTAGCGAGCTTATTTATGTAGCTGTTTTCATCCCTTTCACTCCTTCAAAAGCTCTTATCAACCTCGTTTCTACTAGGATGTTTAAAATCTAAGTTAGTTGAATGAAGAGAAGCTTGGAATATCATAGAAACCTTCTCTAAAAGCCAAAACAAACCTCAGAAAAAGTTAATAGGCCGTCTAGGAATTTGGCCAATAAATCAGTTACCCCAGGGAATCGGCATAAAATGCGTTAGACTTAGAGTTTACCATACCCATACAAGGTACGCATTTTATAAAATCAATTAACTACGGGAAGAAAGAAAGATTACCTCGTTTGCAAGCATATTCCCGAAACAAAATTGGGGTTGAAGTTCTTGATCTCCACCCAATATTAAATATTTATTCTTAGCTGAGGCAAGCACAAGTGTGGCCCCCTTCTGTCGTTCCGAAGGGCAATGAAATAAAATATATTATCAAGAGCAAGATTGCCAAAACTCTACAACGAGATAGTAATTAAAATTACTGGATTTTACCCCGGAATTACCTGGAGAAGTATAAAAACTGATACCATTCTTATGTGTGCTTTATTTTGAAAATTGAATCAATATCTTAATTCTCATTAAAAAAAAAACTCGTTCTTGACAGAATGGCAAATGTTAAAAAATTAACTCTAATTACAAAACGAAAGGCGAAATTTAACTTTAATATTAGGTACCTATATGGTAATTTTCTAGGGTACCTATAGTTTTGGATAACATCTCAAGAAATCGCTTCTTCAAGTGACGGTCCCGTCTGAAGGTTGAGAATCACAACATGGATTCCGCAGAAGAAAAGTCGAACGATAGATTCTGGAAAGTGAGACCTTTCTTAGACAGAATACCGATGGGATGTCGCATGAATGAGAGGTTCAGACCTTAATGAGGCAGTTGGTGCGTGGTCAGCCAAACGATGTAGGACCTAAAATTTTTGTCATGACTACACCCACTGGAATCCCACTAGATTGTTATTTGTACTAGGGTAAAGGCTCATCAGTGGAATCAGCATTATTAGCACCAGACCTAGGTGTCTTTGCTTTTAGTGATAGATATTTCACTTCAATTCCATTGATAGATTTTCATTCCTCGCATAAAATATTTCTTAAATCCAATTCCAGAAAATGATGAACAACCAGGAAGCAAACGACGAAGGACACAGCCTATTTCTGACAAAAGATGTAGGCGTCAGGGAAACACACATCTGGTGAACAATTCCAAATATCCTTTGGAAGGTCAATCCATGTAGTCTTGTGACTCTCGGTAATCTGGTGTGCAAATATTGGCCTGCGGGAGGCTATGTTGAGAAGTGGCCAAAGAAAATCTGAATAATTTATGGCTCCGGAATAATGGCAAATCAGAACATGTAAACTTAAAAAAAAAACATTATTGTATCACTCTGCCGGCATAACAAACAGTACCACCCGATGCAGTAGTCTAACGCGACACAGTGGTAAAATGTAAATTGCCAAACTAGAACGAACATGTAAATAAGAAATAATAGAAAGCAATTTTGCTGTTACACCCCGTAGTAAGATGAATTAAAAGGAGCCAGACCCCAGTCAGGAAGAGTGGTATATTTAGCGTGATAATGTTTGACAGGACGGGGAACGAATCCGCCAGAACAAGAGGAAACACAAATACGTACTTCCGCCCTTAACGCGAATTTAATGTCGCTGCTGCAGCTAAGAGGTTCCTGTTTGATTAACCTTTGAGTTGAAAGGGAAGTTTGGAAGTTAAAAAAAGCCAAGAGCATGAAAAAATTTATTAAATAAAAAATAAACTAAAACAAATAAAGAGAGCAAATAGTCGCGATGTAAAAAAGCAAAAATTCGAGGGTCATGCTCCGAGAAAACGATGTTGTGGCCATTCTCCTCCAAGCTAGGAGGATGCGACAAAACAATTACTAAATACTAGCATAACAAAAATAACCGGACTGGCAAATAATCGCGAAAGATAGACAAGTACAATTTCCAAGCAATTGACAACATTCTTGTCGACAATGCTTCAGTTCTGCCTTAGTACATTTTATGAGTTCACAACATAATATCTGGTAAGACATTGTGAATATAATGATGATATGCAGATAAAATAGAGTATCAATTATGTCTAAATACCCATCTAGAGATGCTTTCTTAGCTGGCAGCTCCCATAATGTTTGAACTGGCTGCCTTCCTAGCCAATTTATCCGCTAATTTGTTAGCTTCGCACTGCGTGCATGTGCTTTAACCCAGCACACAGAAATTCTGTGAGGGCGGCATCTTCCAGTGAATTGTGGCATTCTAGTACTGACCTGGCTGTAATTTTATATCTTTTCAGGGCCAGTAGCGCTTGTCTACTGTCCATGTAAATTTTAATAGTCTTGTCCTTAGTATTCCTGCGAGCAATCTCTTTTGCGGCTATGGATATAGCAGCAAGTTCAAATTGAACTATGCTTGCTTGTACGTCAACAGACCATTAGAGTTCAATTCTCAAGCTACGGGAATAAATTCCGTAGCATGCTCTTTCCTTGGTTTTTGAGCCACCCACGAAAATGTTAACCGTACTTTCGGTTATAGTATAGGATCATTTGGCTTTATTTGAATACCGTAGAGTTTGTCGAAGACAAACTTGAGAGGTATGCTGTCTACTCTGGCCTGCAGTAGTGGCAGTCTTCCGACTGCCCCCTCCCACAGGCGGCGGCGGCGTCTAGTCTCTCCACATTCTACGCTGGGTTACACACCAACGACTCTGAGCATTAGCAATGCAGTCAGAGCCACCTTCTTTAGATGCATATCTAGGGGCGACAAGCACAACATTACTTTCATGGCTCTAGTTGGGGTTGTTCTTATAGTTTCCCTTATGGTTGGGAAGGCAGTTCTCTTTACCTGGCTGAGCTTAAGTATCGTCATTTTTTGTCGACTCTTGGGCCACCAAACTACGTCTCCATAGGCAATCATGTGTCTTATGATAGCAGTATAGATTTACATTACGACCGCGGCTTTCATACCTCAGCTCTTTCCCACGGTCCTACGGCACTGCTCATAAAAAATGTATGCATTCTTTACTCTTCGTTCTAAATGAAGATTTCAGGTGAATTTAGTACCGAAGGTGACCCCGAGGTATTCAACCTCATACGCAAAATTTAGTTGTGTATTAAGGAGAGTCGAGGCCATAGTGGCTTCGTCTTCCTTTTCCTGATGAAGAGCACCATCTCCGTCTTTCTGGGGTTTACAGACTGGGAGTGCTTCCTACACTACTCTTCGACTAAGCGAAGGATACTCTGCATTCGATTGCACAGGATTCCTTCGAATTTTCCACTGAGCAGTTTAGTAAGATCGTCTGCATATGCATTGGTGTAGAATCCGTTTGAGTTGAGACGATGCAAAAGGCTGCCGAGAACAAGGTCCCATAGCAGTGATGATAGAACGCCTTCCTGCGGGTAGCCTCTGGCAACGGTGCCTCTAACTACAGTTTATTTGCACGCGTCTCTTGTTGAAAATCCAGCCACTGACAGCAGGAGGGACGCCCCTGCTTGTTAAGGCTGCATTGATTTTTCCAAAGGTGGTTTTATCAAACGCACCCTCAATATCAATAAATACACCTCAGGTGGACTCCTCATTGTCCAGCGATCTCTCGATTCGGCTCACCGCTGAATGCAAGGCCGCCGGCCGCGTCGGTCGATCTACAGGTAGATATAAGGTAATATACAATATTGCTGCATAGGCTAATCATACACTAATGATTTCAAGTTTCAAATAATTACACAATTAGAATATGTTCAAATAATTCCGAAATAGTTTAAAGTGCATATATTTTATGCTTTTTTCCTAATAATTGTATTCTCACTCATCAGTTTTCATTTAAACGCCGCCGCGCCGCGCCGCCCCAAAAAGCTGTCAGCTTTCACCAATGCGCCAGCATTTTGCCAAATTAATTTAAAATTGTCATAACTAATTGATTAGTTTTTTAAAATATATTTTTCAATGGGATTATTATTTGCGGCCGTCAATTTCAGTATTGAATTTTAAGCTACAATGTCTAATTAGTCCGCTATGAAAGAGAATTAATGTTTCACGACATATACATTATCCTCCGATTCATAAATTGGCAAGCTCGCTAATTGCTACAGCTTAAAGATAAACGATTTTTTCTTCTACCTGTCTACGGAATTAATGAACCAACTTGCCAGCAAATTTATTGACTAAAAATTATATTTTAATTATGTTAAGCCAACAAATCGTTATTATGTGTAATGATGTAATAAATCTGCATTGACGCTTGTAATTCACTGATGATGATGAGGATTTGACGGCGTCTTTTTATAACTTAAATAAGAAAACTGCGGGTTCTAAATGTGTTTCATAGAGGTTTTGCAGTAAATTCACAATAAAATAATATTCCTTATAAAAAATGAGGCATTTTAAAATTACATAATGCTCTAACCAGAATTCATTATGTTCTCAAATGTATATAGATATCTTGATATTTTTCCGGAAGGGAGAATGCATAAATACATATACGTTTCTGCAAACACGATTTTGTTTTAGATATTGACTACATAAATGGTAGACATAATTTCCTTAAAGGTTCAAAAATTATACTGGATTAAAAGGCTGTCCTCTCAGCAGAAACTATTTTGTGGATACGACAGGGAAGATCATGTGGATCGAATAAACGTGTTGTTCAGTCTGAATTGACTTCAGACAGCACTTTTACCGTAAATCGAGTAAAATATCAAAATTCACTTTTTACTGGCAATTTTCTTGTCTCGATGATTTTTCCGTCAATGGGAAAAATTTACTGGATCCAATCATAAGTCAAGCATGTTATAGAATTATCCATGCGTATGTCAAAAATTTGCTCATTTTGTTAACATTTTTAATTTGTTTTCCTCCCGCGATTTAGGTCATCTTCAAGAATAGTATCAACAAATATCACACTCTTGGAAAACTGAACATCATTCTTAGATACGGGTTCAGTAAGACCGTTAGTGAAATAACCACAGACTGTCTTAATATGTCTTAAGATTTATTTATTCGGATCAGACCAAGTTGGAACTACTATTCCAACAGAACTAACTACACTGGCCCGCAAAATTAACCGGACAAAGAAAATCTTGTTCAAATTTAATCCTAAATAACTTTTTCAGTATTGCATCAATTTTGATAATTTTTTGTCGGTTTTTAGGCGTTTTTATTGTTATAATTTTTTCATATCGAAGTTTAAAAAATTTCTAATGGATTTGCTGTTATACAGGAGTTAATCACATGTTGCATTTTACTCTAAACTTTTAAACACCCTGTGGAAAAAATTTGACAACTGTATAACGTGTTTTTGTGCGGGATTCTTAAGCCTCATCTTTTCTCAACACCCTTTTTTTTAATGCATGTCAATATCTCTACTATAAAAGAAAACACAAAGGTTGAAAGGAAACTATGCAATTCTTAACCATAAACATAAAACCATAAAAAAAATAAAAAAATTAATATTGGCAAAATTGGTATTCAAAATTGGTATCAAAATCGAGTATCATGCATCTAACAGAGGGCCTGTAGCAGGTACACGAGATGTTAAATGTTGTTCTTTCAACCTTCTGCATACAGTATCCGATGAAACCAAAGTATTATGAACATATGCCAATCTTCGCACCAAAGCTGTAGTAGGAGCTGAGCGGTCTCGGAAAACTCGAATTCGAAGGAATCGATCTTCAACTGCCTTCCTAATTCTCCGTCTCCCCTGACCAAGTCTTCTTGAGTACGAACCAGCTTCCTCAAATCTTTGTGTCGCATCGGATACTGTAATGCGAGGAACGACAAGCGCGTCTGCGATATAGCGTATGGTACAACCATCATTACGTAAGCTTGTGCTACTTGTTCTGGTCTCATTATTAATTTTTGTCACTATAAAACAGTTATCGTTTACGGAACAGCTTGAAAACATACCACGCACAAAACACAACACACGCTATACACAGCAAATTAATCTAATGTTGACAGCCGCTTGACAAGAACTTATTTGTCAAGCCACAAAAAATGCTTAATTGTCATAACAACCGACAAAGCCAACAAACAAAAATTTTTGTTTATGGTTATGAATTGCATATTTTAATTTAAACCTTGTGTTTTCTTTTCGAGTAGAGATATTGACATGAATTAAAAGAGGGCTGTTGAGAAAAGATGAGGCTTAAGAATCCCGCACCAAAACGTTATACAGTTGTCAATTTTTTTCCACAGGGTGTTTAAAAGTTTAGAGTAAAATACAACTTGTTATTAATCCCTGTATAACAGCAAATCCATTAGAAATTTTTGAAACTTCGATATGAAAAAATTATAACAATAAAAACGCCTAAAACCCGAGAAAAAATTATCAAAATTAATGCAATACTGAAAAAGTTATTTAGGATTGAATTTGAACAAAATTTTCCTTGTCCGGTTAATTTTGCGGGCCAGTGTAGTAATTGCTCGGTGTTCTTAACGAACACAAATGAAGTGTCGTCAGCCTAGGGTGTCGCAAAATTATAATGAGTATTATGAGGAAGATGTAAACATTTTGACCGATTAGCCAGAAAGTACGCTCCACTCAAACATCTCACGTTAGATGCCAAATAAGGACATTTCAGATTAATCGATACTATCGAGCCAAAGAACACGTCAACTACGCGCTTTCTGGGGTCAGCTAACTTCCGGAAAACACTTCACTCATGCAAAGTAATAATTTCAACATAGTTTTGCTATTCAGAAATGGGTTTATAGGAAAATATAATCTTAGATAAGAATATTGCTTCTAACAAGATGAGGCACCCATCTATTGGCAGTAGAATGATTTTTTTTCCATACAGTTGAACACCACAGGGCTTGAAGTAAAGAAAAATAGCAAATATAGTAAATTATAATATAACGAATAAATGCTACAAAACTCCATTGAAGCTGTTAAAAAATAAAATGAAAAATTACAAAATGCAGACAAGTACGAAATATTTCGACAAATTATTTGGTGCAAGCTTAAGTATAGATTGAAGAGAGCAACACATGAAGCTGCAACTCAATTAACCATCGAAAAGGAAGGTTTGTTGGAAAACTAGATTGTTGAGAGTCACGAAATAACGATTTCCGCATAGGCGAGATAAAAAAGTTTAGACCAAATTTAAAAAATATATAGTAATAATAATAGTCTCTGGAGAACTTGTGCATAGATTACCAGAAGATGCAACTTCAATGCGTTTGGAAAATATATAAGAAGTTGGTTTCAAACAGAAGAACTTTTGTAAAAGACTAAAGGTTAACCAAACACTTGATAATTCGTCTTGATTCTTTAAAGGGGGATGTTCCTTGCTTTGCCACAAGGAGATTTGCCTTCACAAGTAATGTGCCTGCCAAGTCTGATCTACGGTAATGTTAATGCCAATGATCTTATAACCGTTTTACATTAATTTATCTATATCGAGAGCTTTTGTACAAATTTAGGAAAGACCATGTAAAAAACGTACTTAGCATATCACATTTTTTTTTGCACAGATAATAAAGGGAAATCCTATGGCACGCGACGAGCGGTGTCTGTGAAGATGTTGATTGACACGGTTCTTGAATAGCTGTAGGTTGTAATTTGGGGGAAACATGTGTCTTAGGAGAGAGTTCCATAGTGATGCAGTGCACCGGACAAAGGAGTCCTTGCAAAGTGATGTTCTAGGTGTTTCCATTGTTACGACGAACGGGTGCGCTCCTGCCGTCTGTCACGACTGTCTGACATGCGTTGCTAGGGCCGAGATGATGCGTGCCAAATCCTGAGAACATATGCCGTGAAAATAGCTATAAAATACGGGAATCTCGGCCACATGCCTGCGGTGTTCTAGACTATCCATATCCCGGGTCAACTCCGGGTCGCCGACGAGACGCACAGCTCAGTCTTATTAATTTACGCTTTGTAGAGCAAGAGCAGTTGCTGCGGCGTATACAGTTTTGTGTTATGATTTTGCGATGTCAGCAACGCGGTAATGCCAGTGCATATTGTGGTTGACCCAAACACCCAGTAGTTCGATTGACGAGTATGAAGGAATGGTCGATCCTGCCATAATAGTGTCAGGGCCCGCCGCGCCGTATTGGCTTTCTTGGGAAACTGGGCTGTTTGGGATTTGGCCGCATTGAACTGGACCAAATTTCTCTCGCTCCAAGTTCGATCTTTCTCAAGGTCCTGATTAATTGTTGTAATCTGCTCCTGTCTGCGGTGATAAGTGTCAGTCGCTAGTAAAGTTGTTTTTAATCAAAATTTAGAGATAAGGGTATTGTCATCTGCAAAACTGTAAAAAGGAATATTGATTTCGATTAGCAGTACGTTGTTGTATCCCATCCCTATAACTTTAATTGCTTCCTCTCCCAATGTAATAAGGATTTTAAAACCCTGAGATTTGGCTTGCTTTAAGCCGTTTAAATCAAGATGATAAAAAACTATTTTGGAATCCAGAAAAAAATCAGGCGGCTCAATTAAACCGACAGTACCTTGCTCGTATTTTGCAAGTGGCAATTCAGAGTTTAAAGGAATCGTCAATTAAAAATTATCTTAAGGTTTGTGGTCATTTTCTGTGATATTGTGATGGTAATGTAATTGCAATGGAGCAATAAATGTTTGAAGAAATGCGAAATGATAAACGAATTAAACTGGGTAAACCTCCTTTATTTACAAATAGGAAAATTTGAACCATCCAAATCAAGTGTTTCAAAAATATGCTGAACCAGAATGTGTTCTTGAAATACTGTAATATATCTTTAGAAAATAAAGAACTGTTGAATCAAGAAGCTAAATAAAACTAGATTAAAATGAGTCTATTGTTCATATAGATGCAGAGCAAAACTAACTGTAATTGAATTAGGAATATAATACACTAACTTCCTCTAAAAATTGTATATATTTAGAAATAATTACCGTTTTATTCGAAGCAGTATATTTAGACTTCGACTCCCACTATTTTGATAAAGCGTCAGACAAAATTATTTAGAAATTGCATAACGATATCAGTGAAAATCAGCCTTCGACTAAGAGTGGGAAATATATGTAAGGACATAAAAAAATAGAAAAAGAAGAAGAAAAAAATGATAAAAAAGGAAGAAAAAGAAAAAAAACCACGCACCAAAGGCCAATATATGTGAGAACTCCACAGGTTTTATTAATAATATGAAGGATAATCTTACATATTGTAGTAATAATACAAGGTTTAACGAAACATCTATATACAACACGTTTAATTCCTCCTAAAAATAACGTAATTTATTTGCTTCAATTGTGCCAAAAATCTTGTTGCTTCAAACTTTGGCATATAATGTGAGCCTTGCACGAGAGCATTTCACTGTCAATGCTTTAAAAAAAAAATAACCCAGTAAAAGGAAATTATAAGGTTATAAAGTGTGCAATATTTATTTTAAGAATTGAAACATTTTCTGTAGTTCCTCTAATAAATACCATTTTAAATATTTGTCTAAGAGCTACAGTTGCAGAAATGACATTTTATGATTCCATTTTTAAGTGCACGTAAAAGTTCCTGAAGCACAGTAGGTATTCTCATGTCATAAAGGCGTTGCGGGATAATGTGATACGCCTTACTATTTCCTGATCAGAATTTAGTTTTTCATTAATCCAGTTATCTAGATATTGAAAGTCGCTAATTTGCTCGATGAGGAGTTTCTCTTTAATAAGAGTTAGGTTTGGGCTACATTTGCTGTTCTTCTACTATCTAATTATTTTTCTCTTAGGCTGCTCTAGACCTATCTGTCTCCCTTACAGCAAATGAAAACTCTTCGTATACTTAATTTTAGCCAGGCTAGATATCGAGGTAGGGCGTATAGGTGATATGTCAGAAAGATAATATGGCTTTAGAAAGAAAAGGCAATGGATGTAGTCAACAGCGCTTCCTGGTAAATAATTCTGGATGAATAGTGGAAAGTTTACTAAAATTAATAAGATCTTTTGTCTCTGATAGGGAAATAACATTTGAAGGAAAGGGGAAAACAAACTTTATACAATTAAGCAGTGGTGTACCACAAGGCTCAGTGCTGGGCTCTATATTTTGTAATATAATGTACAGTGCCCTAATACAACAGCTGAACCAACCGACGGGCGTAAAACTCATAGGATATCAGATGACGCAGCCTAGTGGTAGCAAAATCGGAAGAGATCTTAATGAACATTGCCAACACAGAGCTTCCCAGAGCAGCCAATTGGCTGAAGGGTAGGTGTCTGTAGTTAGAAACCCAAAAAGCCGAAGCGATGTTACTAAGCACGAAAAGAAAAGTAAGAGTCAGAAGATCCAATTTTGAAGGCTCAGAAGTTAAATTGGGCAAAGCTATAAAGTACTTCGGAGTAAGGCTTGACACAACCCTCATATTTGCGGTGCATATCAATAGGACACCCCTGAAAGCAGAGAGGACAATGACAGCTGCTATCGGTTAAGGCCAAATATCCTAAAACCCAGGGCAAGTAAGAGAAGGACACGTGTTTTTAATTCCCAACTATTATATGCAACCCCAGTGACATGAGGCAATAAATAATAAAAAGGTGCTTGTAAGGATAAATCGCGTCCAAAAGTTGGTATCTAAAAGAGTATGCAGCGGGCATCGAAGCACTGCCTTGATAGCAGCGCATGTTATCGCTGGAATATCGTTGATAAAACTAACTGTAGTAGAGCGAAAGGGGCGATATGAGGGTAGAAACAAGGACGAAGCTG
Source organism: Pissodes strobi (assembly GCA_016904865.1). Taxonomy (NCBI): domain Eukaryota; kingdom Metazoa; phylum Arthropoda; class Insecta; order Coleoptera; family Curculionidae; genus Pissodes; species Pissodes strobi. The sequence goes on along the minus strand of MU182527.1, from coordinate 256,512 downwards.
GAGCGGCGCTTCTCTTCAGGTTGCAGGAATAATGTGGAGAGGACACTTATGGACGTTGGACGTTTGGCCCTTTTCTAAATATTCAAGACAAACTGGTCAGGTCATATGGAAAAGCGGACTATTTTCTTAGTTGGGCAGTTGCAGGACATGGGTGTTTCAAAAAATGAATGTTTCACAGACGAAGAGCAGAAGCAGACAAACTGCGAATTCTCTAACGAACTTAGCCATACACTCTATACCTGTCAGAGATGAGAAAAGCTTAGGAATGCATTTCTAAGGAAGTTAGGGACAACTAAAAATATAATGGAATGCCTCGTTTCGTTAAAGGAATCATGAAATAAAGACTATAAATCTATTAGAATCATCATCGAAACAAAATAGCTAGAAGCAAAATAATACTTATCCTACCCTGTTGCATCTCAAAACCTGAAAAGAAAAAAAACACCCACCTTGGCCAGAATATTACAATAGTAATACAGATATAAGAAAAGGAGTGACGGAGTTGGCGCTAGTACTGAAGTAATGCGAGAGCGGTTTCCAGTACCAAATGCTACCAAGAGGAGGATTTTTATAGTGAGTGATAGGCTGTCATTACCCACCACTTGCGGGTGTCCTATGACGGGTTTTTCCCTCTCCAGTGCTTGTAATTCCTCCAGATTTTCAGCGACTTGGTAGCATTATGGAAAGAGTTTCATCTAATTTTACGTATGCTTCTCACGTGGTAAATTTCGCTAATAATATCAGTAGGTATGTAGAGTCTTGCGGTCCAACACCGAGGACTTACTAAAATTTAGCTCTCTCGACTTTAGGTCTTAGAAGGCAGTGTCACGTCAGCTACCTCGTTGTTTAAATATCACGTTGGGGTTCAACTCGAGTTTCATCCTTAAAAAATGAAGTTTTTCCACACTTTGGATCTTTGCTTTGAGTTGATCAGAGAACTTGGTAATTCTATTAAAATCAAATTATTCGGGTTTAAGTCAATGAAGTCATGTAATTATGATGGGATCATAGATCTAAAATATTCACTGTTTTCAATTTTTTTATACATCATTTGTTCATGAATATTGACGTATTGCGCAAATGCTATTTCTATTTCTGGTTTATATGTTATTTAGTATTCGCCACTGTTCATGTCAGAACAAAGGAAATTCACATATTAGCATGTCTATATGCAGGATGCTTCAGTCACAATGTTGAATAGATCTAATTAAATGTAGCAAGTAGAATCTTGCTCATAAGATAAATAGAAATATCATATTTTGGAAATCTATCATTAAAAACTGACAACGATATTGTTAGTATCGCATGCAAGACTAACACAATAATTTTTATCTCATCTTGTTAATGAAACCGTAAGTCTTCATCTTGGTCATGGACAAAAAAGTGAGTCTTTCGCCTTAGTCAATGACAAGGGAGGAAAGACAAATGTGAGAGATAATTTCATATGCTGTAAGTTTATGAAATATTAATCAAGATGACCAGAGAGGAAATTAAGCTATTATTGTAGCTTATAGCCGACCAAATTCCAAATAGAAACATTTAATAATATTTTCATAATCATGTAATATTTCTTTCAAATTTTGTTGAGTTCGATCCTGCTCTCACCTATTAACAATGCGGGAAATTTACCAGATATCAAACAGAACAAATATTCACGTAGGCTGGCCCCGGAAAATTTTATACCCGCTTTCGCGGCTGGACCTCTGCCAAGAATACATTCGATTGGATTAAAGTCTCTGGAAGCTAAATTATATTTTAAACCACTGTAAAGTCTACTCGGAAAACGTATCTGTTTTGTATTTTTGTCTGCGATCAAATACCAGGGCAATTTTGTTGGCCACGAACAGTTACTGTTAAGCTCTCATGTAAACAAACAGAAATTTACGGGATAAAATATTTGTGTTATCTTTTACTAACTAAACTTTACCTCCTTTTGCCAATCGTAATTTATTTAACTAAATAAACATAGATAATGATACATTGCGAAGTTTAAAAAAAAGGTAATATTTTCTCTAGTTGTAAATATGAAATATTATTGTAGGTCGAATTGTAAAACTTTAATTATTCATGTAATGAAAATGTGTTTTAGAAAATTTTGTGTTTATTTTCATTTGAAAAATTACATTCAAGTGATATTAATAAATAGATGTAGAAAAATTCGTGCAATGAAAATCAAATGCTGTATGTGAAGTATGGTGGATGCAGTATTAGACTTATCTGGAGAACTGCTCAACGGATTGAAAATTTTACAAAAATAAGCGGATCTACTTTTTAAGGTGTTTTCGTCAACATATGCTAAGTTGCGGTTTTGAAGTTTCGGCAAAACGGCACTATAACAAAGTTTTATTCACAATACCCAAACAAAATTTTAACCATCAGGGGATGAACGAAACTCATCTTCTGGTGATGTCGACAGGGCTAGCGAAACGCGTGTCGAGTGGAAAAATTCTGTTTATGTATTATGGAAAAAACTGTGTTGCAGTAATCAATATAAGTATTTTTTTTCTGGAATTTTGATATCTACATTTAGTTACGACTAATTTTCTTGCTATAATCCTTAATTGACATTTGAGGATTTTTTAAGAAAATCTGATTTCCTAACATGTTTTGTAATTTCTATAATCGAACTTTCTAATACTGTCAATATTTTGGTTGTTCCTTAGGCACATAATGAGAATTCTGATTCTTGCCCTTACAATATTGCATGGTTTCCATTTAATGATTAGAACATAAAATATGCCATAAGGCATCACGGGTTTACGATGGAAATGATGAAGACAAAGGGACTAGTTGAATGTCGGAAACCGAGTATTATTAAATATAATTTGTCATGCTGACGAATCCAGAAAAGGGTGGGTTTTCAGTCAATATTGGTGAGGATTTTTGAACAACATAATGCTAGATATTCTACGGTATTAAAAATATGTTGCCGTAATGAGCAGTTTTTATCGAATAGTACGGAACTTACGCTAATGGATATATTTTTGTGTAATTGCCTTAGTGACAAAATGAGCAAATAATTCATGTAATAATTCAGATTGCAATATGAAAAGAAATTAGACTTAAAACACCTATAAAATGCAGAGATGAAATGCTAAAAGAAATTTAGATAAAAGGGTATTTACCTGACGTGCATTAAATATAATCGTTGATATGTAGACAGTAATGAATTTAAAGATTTTTAAATGACATATTATCAAATTGATATTAATTATTTTTAGGGAATAGTTCCCAACCTCGAAATTGGCACATCCTTATTATAAGGTGGCTACTAAATAATTAGGACCTTATGCAAATGGATATATTTTTCTGACTCTACCTTACAAAAAATTACCTAACAATTACTGATATAATTCAGAACACAACAGGAGAAACTTAACTTTCAAAAACTTTAAAATGGAAATATTTGCATTATTTTTGAAATTGGAAAAAAATATTCCAAACAAAAGTTGTTTGATTTCATCTGCTTTTACAATACCATTGTTTCATTACGTATATTTTTTTTTGCGGCAAAGGCACACCCTAAAGGGAGATTCTCTAGCACTCAACGAACACCGCTCGTTGAGTGCTACAGAATCTCCCTTTAGGGTGTGCCTTTGCCACAAAAAAAATATACGTAATGAAACAATGGTATTGTAAAAGCAGATGAAATCAAACAACTTTTGTTTGGAATATTTTTTTCCAATTTCAAAAATAATGCAAATATTTCCATTTTAAAGTTTTTGAAAGTTAAGTTTCTCCTGTTGTGTTCTGAATTATATCCGTGGAGATATTAATTGACACGGTTCTTAAATAGGTGTAGGTTGTAATTTGATGGAAATATATCGTCGCCTTTCTCATGAAGAGTCCTAACTAGCTTTTGCTAAGTTTATTAGGAAAGCTGGTAAATGAAAAAGGGTTAGACATAAATCAGCGCAGTTAGCATAGTTTTAAGGTTAATTAATATTGCTTTAAAACTAATCTAACTCCGATGATTTATATCTAACCCTTTTTTATTTATAGCTCTCCTGACAAATTTAGCAAAAGCTAGTTAGGACACTTCGTGAGAAAGGTGACGATATGTCCTGGGAGTGAGCTCCACAGCGATGCAGTGCGCCAGACAAAGGGATCCTTGTAAAGTTAGGTATTTCAAGTTGTACATCGAACGGGTGCGCCTTTGCTGTCTGTCGCTACTGCCTGACATGCGTTGCTGGGGGCGGGATGAAGCGGACCGAATCCTAGGAACATCTGCCGTGAAAATATCTGTAAAACAGGGATATATCGGCCATATGTGTGCGGTGTTCCAGACTATCCAGATCCCGGGTCAACTCCGGGTCGCTAACGAAACGCGAATCCATCAGCTTTTGAGTGTGCTTTGGGGAGGTACCCCAGAAGTGTGAGCAATATTCTAAGCACGGTCTTATTTGCGCTTTGTAGAGCAAGAGCAACTGCTGCGGTGCATGCATTTTTGTGGCAAAATAGCGCACCAAGCTTCTGTGAGGCTAATTTTGCGATGTTTGCAACGTGCCAGGACATATTGCTGTTGACTGAGTTACTTAGAAGTCCGAATTGCGTGGATGAAGGAATGGTCGATCTTGCCATAATGATGTCAAGGCCCGCCGTATTGGCCCTCTTGGTAAACGTGGCTGCTTGGGTCTTCGCAGCAATGAACTGGACCAAATTTTTGTCAACCCCAAGTTTGCACTTTCTCCAGGTCTTGATTAATTGCTGTAATCTGCTCCTGTCTGCGGTGATAAGTCTCAGTCGCTGGTAAAGGTTTTTCTGATTTAAACTGGGAGACAAGTGTACTGTCATCTGCAAAACTGTAAACAGAATTATTCGTTTCGGACAGCAGGTCTTTAATATAGATGAGGAACAGTGTTGGTGAAAGTATTGCGCCCTCAGGCACGCCCGCGTTAATGGTGAATATGTCTGAGATATGTCTATCAACTGCAACGTGCAGAAATCGGTTCTTGAGGAGACTGGCAAGCCAGCTGCAGAGAGAGGCCGGCATTTCAAAGGACGGTAGTTTGTTGAGCAGTCCGTCATGCCAAAACTCTTGTCGAATGCCTTCGACGTTCCATGACTTTCGAGATTATTGGAAGGGCGTGGTTTTCTTGCCTTTTGTTTGGAGCAGGTTGCACTCGAGCGACTTTCCAAGAAGATCGATAAATCCCTTTTCCGTAAGACAGAGAAAAAAGCCTGGAAGAACGGGTATTGGTTCGTTGGCGCAGTTCTTTAACACGATGCGATGGCAGGCACTCCGTCCGTCCGGTCCTGATACCCTTTGCGTATCTAGTTCTTTAAGGATTTTACGAATATCACGGTGATGAAACTTGACTTCTGTCATGGTAGTGTTGATGCTCGATATGGTGGGAAGAGTCTTGCCTTGGGGGACGTCTAAGGTAGAGTGCGATGAAAACATTTTGGCGAGCATGTTTGCTTTTTCCTTGGCTTTATTCGCCGTGATGCCACGTTAGTCTGTCAAAGGTGGGAGAGGCGTTTTTATAAAGTTATTACTTACTGCCTTTGCTACCGACCAGAAATTCCTGGAGCCACTGGAGCATTGCAAAAGTTTATTCCTGATCCTTTGATTGTGTTTGTGCTTAGTTTCGACGATCACTTTTTTGCATTCGTTTCTCCCTTCGACAAAATAATTGCGATTTTCTGCGGTCTGATTTGGCTGCCAGTACGTGTAGGCTTGCTGTTTCCTACCTACAGCTCTTTCGCATCTTCTGTGGAACCAGGGCTTTCCTTTTGACGATAACTTGATGGAATTTGGGATGTAGGCTTCCATTCCTGAGGAGATTATTTGCGTAATCTCTTCGCAGCAGACTGACGGGTCGTTAGTGCCAAAGCAGACGTCGAGCCAAGAAAAATCTAGGTAGAACTCCTTTAGATCGTCCCAGTTTGCAGAATTGTAATACCACATTTTGCGAAGCAATGGTGGATCCTTCTATAGAAGTGGCAATTCACAAACCGTTGTAATAAGTTTGTGGTCGGAAGTACCTAATAGCGGACCAACTGTAATTGTGTACTGGTCAGGATTGGTGATCAGAAAAAGATCCAGAATGGTGGCCAAATCGCCCCTCTTTGAGATTCGAGTTGGTTCGTCTACAAGTTGAGTAACCCCGCAGCTGATGGCAAATGCTTCAGATTCTTTACCTTCGTTGTCGGTCTTGTTGTGATGTTTGAGCCAGTTGGTGTTGTGGGCATTGAAGTCTCCTAGAACGATTATTTCTGAATTGGAGTGATCGACATGTATTGAGTCAAAAAAGGTACCTAGTGTTGTAAAAAAGCTTTGGACGGCTCTATCGCTCGGAGGCCGATATAGACAACATATAAAATTGGTTACTCCCTTGGCGGTGAACTTGAGCCATATGACGTCAAGGTTGTTCGGTTCGAGTGTTTCCTCGCGGTGACAGGAATGCGATGGTAAGTCGCAACCAAGATAGGGGTAGTTTACTGTTGTTGTTGTAGAACATACTTGTGTTTCTTTAAGGGCTAGTGTATGTGGTCTACTTGCTTGAACTTATGTTTGTATTAGGCCTCTTATGTTGCAGAAATTTATTCTAAATTGGTTAGGTATCTTAGCTGTCTGTGAAATGCGGAATGAAGGGCTCCCATGGCCACCCATCTCCAGGAGATCCGAATTGCCGGGGAGTTTACTTCTGAAATATTTTGATCCTGAAAGCACTAACATGGCCATATGTTCCTAATAGCGCTTCCCAGTTATGGTGGGGTGGTCTTTCACCGGACGATGCGAATAGGCGTATGCATCTACCGCCTAGGGCCGCTTCCACTGGAAGCATAGGCCTCAGACTCATTCATTTGATGGTCCCTAGTCTGACAGGGGTAAGAATAGGGTTTGTTGGGTCACTCTCAGTGATCAGCTTCAGACTTTGTACTTCGGTGTTCTCCAACCTGGGGAGAACGATGGGATTTGATTGGCCACATCCCGTGGCAACTTGAAATGGTGGGGGCGTCACTCCCCGTAATCAAACTGCTCTCACCAGTTTGACGTTCCTGCCTGCTAATATAATGCAGCCCCTCTTGTCACAAATTGTCATTGATCAGCTCCAGATTTTGTACTTTGGTGCTCTCCAGCCTGGGGGAAAACGATGGGATTTGATTGGCCATATCCCGTGGCAACTTGAAATGGTGGGGGCGTCACTCCCCTTAATCAAACTGCTCTCACCGGTTTGACGTTCCTGCCTGTTAATATAATGCAGCCCCTCTTGTCACAAATTGTCATTGATCAGCTCCAGATTTTGTACTTTGGTGTTCTCCAGCCTGGGGGAGGACGATGAGATTTGATGGGCCATATCCCGTGGCAGCTCGGGATGGCGGGTGCGTCACTTCCCGTAATCAAACTGCTGCCACCAGTTTGACGTTCCTGTCTGCTTAGACAATGCAACCCCTCTTATCACAAACTGTCATTGATCAGCTCCAGACTTTGTTCTTCGGTGTTGTCCAGCCTGGGGGAGGACGATGAGATTTGATGAGCCACATCCCGTGGCAACTGGGAATGGCGGGGGGTCACTCCCCGTAATCAAACTGCTCTTAGCAGTTTGACGTTTCTCACAATGTTGACGTTCCTGCCTGGGTGATCTTGGAAAACAAGGATTTTTTTTTAATTGCTCGTGTTTAAAAATCGGTGGGAAATGGGTATAGGAACATGTATGGAGATATTGTAGAAAAATGATTGGCTTATTCGAGGTAGCAGGGGTTGTCTTTGAGAAAAATTAGTTTTTATCATTATCAAATTTCGGAAAAAATTAACATTTTTGGGACATCCTATAAGATATGTAGACCTTTTAATTACATGCATTGTTTAATCCATTAGAAGGCAATATAGGATCTAGCTCACTTACGTAAATATTAGACTTTATTGGCGTGATGATTTTAAAAAAAAATTAATTAATTTTTTGTTGCAAAATCGCTAGGAGTTAGGTAAAGATAGTTGTTAACAAAAGTTGCTTAGACTTTTATGTAGGATACAAAATTACAATAAAATGTAGAGCGTTATATTTAAAATTTCAATGTTGCCTTTGGGTTCGGGTAGATCTGGCAAACCTTCATTTGCAACAATATTTTTAAAATATAGATTATCAGCAACAACAAAATGTTTAGATACATAATTCAAGATGTTTTTAATATTGATGTACCTCTTTGTTTTCCTGATTTCTTTCACATAAATTTATAATGTTATAGCATAAATCAAATTACTGATTAATCCCTGTTTTTATTTAGATGCAAAAATTTGGCATGTGTCAAATTTTTATTCCATCTGAAAATAAATAAATACGACTGCAGATTTAAACTACTTAAATTACCCTTGAAGGGAAATTTTATAGAAATGACATTTAAACAATGCGGCGCGTCGCGGGTGGAAATCTCCCGCTGTCTCATACTGGGTGATAGTTTTCCGTATAGCAGAATCCTCCTGCAACGCCGTGGCATATCGAAATATTCATTAAAGAATGAACAGACTGACGAGCGCACTTTTCCAATAATCTGGTTTACCGATGTTGATGACTAGTTATTTAATTGTAGTATTAATGCTGGTATTTCAAAGTGAATACTTAATACTATTTACAACTAGTTAAATAGCATCATGCCTACTTGTTTATATCTTCCAGTGATAATTGTAAGTGGGAAAAAACGCAAATATGGTAAATACGGTTATTATTTACTAATCACTAATCAGTAATGATTGCCCCAAAAAATTTTTTATTTTTATTTTTGACAGAGCAGTACCTATATATTATAATACATTGGGTGAGGTGAATAAAATTAAGTATACCCTTATAAGCATTCACTTACGAGGAAAGTGTTGCCTTGAAAGTTGAAGCAAATGCTTGGCAATGAGTGGATAAAAGTAAGGCATTACTCAGCAAGGTTTACTTGTTGATATTGAGGTAATACTTGCGGCGCTCGCGAGTCTTATCTTGTTTATCCTTATTCACATATTTGAATCGTCTTATTTACGAGTATTTGCTTTACAAACCTAACGCGTCATACATTTATTTACGTTTATCTAAATTTTTGTTTAACTGAGTTATTTTTAAATAAAATAGTAAAGGTTGTTAACAATAAGGATGTCTTGAAGGTGCGAAAGTAATGAACCGAAACTTGTTTCTGATAACCGAGCACAGCTAGTCAGAATTCTGCAGCTAGAAAACAATAAAATAGTTTTGAATAAGTCAATGATACCAAAAATGGTTTCGGCAAAAGAAAACGCCTGGATGTTAATTCGAGAGGAATTTATAAAATATATAGGAAAAAACATCACTATAGATCAGTTGAAAAAGCTTCTTAATAATATGAAAAGCACTGTTAAGAAAAAACTGACTTGTCATCAACAGGAAATAAACCAATGAAGCTACTTCAATGGGAAAAAGATTTTCTAGAAATTTTTAATGCCGAAAATCCCGTGTACAGTAAAATACCAGGGGCAGTGACAGCTGGGCTACATTCCGGCAATAAAAGTGTTTTACCTCCCATACAGCTACATGTAAGCGAAGCAACAACAGAAAAGAGTTTAACAGGAACAAGAAAGGGAAATCAGCAGAGGAATATTTTACGCAAAGAACAAGCTACAGATATTGTGTCATCCGTGTCCAGTGGCCATGTTCTAAAAAACAAAGGTTGTTAGCAGCCGAAACAGAAGAAACTGTAAGTTTATCAACTCCTGAGCTGCAACGCTTAGTACTACTAGAGCAGCTTAAACTAACTAGATTACAAATAGAAAAAGAAGAACTCGAACTGAAAAACCTACGTCATAGTCAGCAAGAAAGCGAAGCTAATAATACCCAAAAGAATGATGATCATTTTAATAATGAGTAATATAGGTTGCAAGATTTTATTATGTTAAAGTAAGTTTTCTAACATATTTATATAAAATTAGGATTTATGTATAATCTATCATGTATATGTATCAAATCATTAAATTTGAGTAGATATACTAAAGTCTTAATTAAAATAACTATATTTAAGAGCTACATAATTAATATTTATTTGATACCTATGACCTGCTTATTACAAATTAAATATTTTGAAAAATTATTTTGTTATTTAATAATAATAATAATCAAACTGATTTATAATTTTGACTATTTCTAAGCGTTTTTCTTCACCAAGACGTCTAATGTCTCCTTGCTCTTGCTCAACAATTTCTGGGATAGCTTCATGATTGTGGTTATTATTTTCCAGTTCATAGTCCCACTCATCCTGCAAATTCTTAGCAATATTATGAAGTACACAAAAACATATGATTATTTTGGGTACGTTTCTTATTGCGAGTCTAATTCTGTTTGCGAGTATTGGAAAGCGCTATTTTAGTTGGCCAAATACACGTTCTATCACAACTCTTTCTTTTGAATGTAATGTGTTGTATCGCCGATCTAATTCAGTTTGTGGTTGTCTGAATGGTGTTAAAAGCCATGGTGATATACCATAGCCGCTGTCCCCCAGGCAAACAAGCATTTCCTTGAAATATTGCGAGTTTTTGTTGAACAGGACTCTGTCTCCAAATCCTACTATCGTGCACACTTCCAGGCCATTGTACGTCTACAGTTGTGATCCTTGCCATTGCATCACATGTCATATGAACATTTAATGAAGCAACATTTTTCGTATTTATGTACTCATCACCAAACTGCCCTCCAGGTTTTTTAATTTGTATATGGGTACAATCAAGTGCGCCAATTACGGTGGGGATCCTGTATTTTGCCATCCAACTTGCCTTAGCTTCATTTAAATCTCGTTCGGTTGTTGGAAACACTTCTCTTTCTCCATAATTTTCTGCGCAACATAATCTACAGTCCTACAAACTGTTGTTCTTTTAACACCAAAATCATTTGCAACACCATTTTGAAAACCAGGGTCACTAATATACCGGAGAAATATTTCCATACATTTTCTTGAAGAAAGAGCACCACCTCGAGTTTCGTTGTTATGTGGTAAGAAATAGTTCGTAATGAAGTCGATATTTTCATTATCAAACCTTAAAAGACGTTTTACACTGTTTGGACTTATATCTCTTCGATCACGATATTGTTTAACTTTACGAATATTCATAAATGCTGTCATACTTATGACACTTTAAATTATCAACTTTGCAGCAAGGTAACATCAAACCAACCTTGCGAAAAAAAAGTATTTACTTTATACGTGAAGTTTTCTTTTGCTGTTATTCACTCCAATCGTAAGTAAACACTTAAAACTGTTACCTTAGGAGTAATAACTCGTGATAGCTAGTGTTTGCTTGACAAGTACAACACATGTTTTATTAATCACTTACTACTAAGAATTTACTTGAAAATTGTAAAGTAAAAGCATTTACTCTCTTTTATTCACCTCACTCAATATTTCTTTAGACATTATTCAAAATACTAAAATGTCTTCTAAGAGTTTGTCCCTTGGGCGTCTATTTGCTATTCTTCTACGACTAGATATCATAATTTAACCAATATGTGGGGTATTCACCAGAAAGTTATCTTTGGTAAGACTTTGCGCAAATATTTTGTACGTACGCAAACACTGGTAATAGCTAGTTGTATTCTAATACATTAAAAATTTATTTCAGAACCAACCAAAGAGAAAAAAGCTTTATGGTACTCAATTCATGTCAAAAAAAGATTTCATTCACCATAATATGGTATAAATAAAGTTGGAGACTTTATCCGGGAGATACATAGTGACTTGTACGGATACTTTTAAAGTTACTGTACATGATGTTAAATTATTATGTGAACCTAATGAATTAATTGTTTTGAAATTAATATTTGAAAATTGTGGTTGTTTTTTTGGTAAAAATGCTAAATAAAACACTTTTGCTAATAGTACTTATACACATACATATTATATTAAAAAAATACATTTTTCTCAAAAAAAAAACATATTACATTTAAGGATGACACACAAACGCATTCATTCGCTTTAAAGCTTCAAAGTTACCGTTGTAATCAGGTACGAAATTTTAAGTTAATAAATTTAAGTAAAATGATGCAAAGTCCCACATTAAGTAGGTACTCAAGTATGAATAGATTTTTTAAATAATTTTATCGATAAGTTCACAAATAATCGTACGGATGAATATTGAAAATTATTTTACAAGAAGCTGCCGAAGTGACACAAAAATGAAATGCTGAAGCAGACTTTCCACCACTTAAAGAGGATCAAGGAATGAAGCTAACGTTGACGGTATTGGTTTGTTTAATGAAATTAATGCTTTAAAGCTGCATTTTGTAGGAAATCCGTCCAATTATCCACATAAGCTTTTGCAATGCCTTCACATAAATATCTCAGCCACAACTTTTTCGAGCACGTCAACAGCATTAACAATATTTCTTACTCTACCAGTTAGAGCTGCATCTGGAGAAAGATTTTTTCGAAGTTAAAATTTATTAATGATTATTTAAGGTCTATGTCTATATGTCCTTTATTTCGATGAAACTTGAAATATTAGATAGTAGACAAATAATAGGTAATTTCGTAATTATAAGAGAAAGAAAACTACGATTTTTGAAAGTACATGCATGTAGATCTAAGTTTTATTCTAGACTTAAAAACAAATTATTTGATTTTTGAGGTTGTTTTCTATACCTACAGTACCATAACTAGGTACATGACCCAACTCAAATTCTTCCGCAATTTCCTGGGTGATCACACATAGATTGGATACCGTTGAGCCCCCCATGAAACCATGCTGGCGAGGTGTTATGGACTAGAAGCCTAGTTAAAGACAACAGGATAGGGGAAAATGCGGCCGGAATTTTTACGTCAGCAATATTGTGAACTGGAGCGCCATCTTGTTGTCAAAATATATCATAACCACGTTGGATTAGTGATCTTATTAGCGCTATATAATTATGCCAGTTCAGATCTCAATTATAAAATATTGGCCTTAAAACTCTATTGTTAAGGATTTCGTAACATCCAGTATGGCTAGTTGGCCAGAACGTCGTTTTTCTCAAAAATGGCGCATGGCTTTCCAGAAGCCCAAAAGTGCATATTATTCTTATTATTAAATCTTCCGGAGGTTAAAAAAATGCTTCATCTAATAGAAAATTTTATTGAAAAATTGATCTTGTTGATTCAAGCCCAGTATCATTTCTTGACAAAAGCTTAAGTCTTATCTTGGCTCGTAAAATTTTATAGGCATAGAAATTATATTTTGACCACATTTTCTGTATCTTATAAGTATATTTTGCCTAGAATCTCAACAGCATTTGAAATTATGCTTCACATATTGGTTACCTGAATCAAGATCAGAACTTTATGTAGAATCCAAATATGCAATAATGTACAGGATATTCCATAAAACAGTATATAATTGATCAATGCGTCTTTGGGGAATCGTTAAAAAATCAGATGATTCCCTACAGTTCAGTTAAAAAAATCAGCTTTATATCTTTAAAAATAACGACGTTAGAGGGGGGTGACATTTATCCCAATAACCTTGTACATGGCCGAACAAAATGTTCCCAACTTTATGCGAAACTGAATTGGTAGAATTCATTTTAAAATCATTTTAAATTTTTCTCCCATTTTAAAATTTACTTTCTTCAAATAAATCTCTTCCTTTCAAAATCTTATTTAATAATGTGTTTCCTTGAAAATTGACTATAGATCTTCTTCAATTTCCTGGCTTTTGTAGTAAAGAGTAATGTAATTGTTCATCTAAAAAGTACTTCGTTGCGACAAAATAATATATCAATTTTTTATTGATCTCGAAGGAATTACTAAAGTTGATTTAATAGCAAAATATTAAGGAAATAATAAAAATAATTATCGCTATACCAAAAATTTTCGTCACAACGGATTTAAAGAAGTGAATCTATCAATTTATTATCTATTTAAAAAAAATCGCGTGATAGAAGTGAATATTCTTTACCGATTCCATTTCGAATATGTATAGTATATTACTGTTGCTATTCAAGAGGGTTCGGAGTTTTATCGATTAGTGTCCATGTACTAAGTCTAAGCATATTCTGTTTATGTGGTTGCCTATATTAAGCTGTGTTTTTTTGATTTGACGGTCGGAGCACTCCTAGCACTATCCTTGTCTCTCTCGCTCTCTATTCGGTAAAGGCAAGTCTAAGAGACTCTTGTTGTATCATGAACATTAACAAAGCGGTAAGGAAATACATACAATGCTTTAATAAACTAATCCTAACAATGGTCACAATAATACTTATAAACAAATCACAATAAACTCACTTAAATTTTTAAATAAAAAACGTGACTATCGTACTTAGTAATGGATACAAATTAAAGGCATGGAACATGAATGATAAGAGATATTACATCTAGATACAAAATTTAAGAAATAAATGCATCAGGGCTTCGCTATCTTAACCAATCATGACTGCTTTAAATTCTGAAACAGGACAAAGATAAGTTAATACAAAAGCGTAATCTTTATTTTATCTTGCAGCACATTGCTATTGCTGCTAGAAATGTTTAAGAACGTAATGCTTTCTGTTACTAACTGCTTAACTTCATAATAACTGGAAAAGGGAAAAATTATAATTTTGTTCTTTTCCTCAATTTTTCACATCACGCCATTTATACGCGGGTAAGCATTGTTTAGGTTTAACACAAAATAGTTCAAAACAACTATCCTTAAAGCACAAATCGGAAATTGCCGAACTAAGTTATATTCTTAAAGCGCGTGATTGTATGGCATTGAACTACATACTAATTATAAAAGTTAAACGTCCAAGCATATTAAAATTTTCAAAATCGATCTAGGATTAACTTCAATTAATTCAATCCACTTGAGGTTAATTTGGGTCATACCTCTCATAATGTTTGATGTGTAAACATCTCATTCTCACATCGTGAGTGAGAGCAAATCTCGGAAAAATGGATGGAAGTGTGAAAGCTGATGTGACATCATAACCCATGCGCTGTCATTAGGTTCTCTCTAACGCCAGAATATAGGCAACCAATTCCAAATAAGTTGTTGCCTACATTCTGGCGTCACGCGGCCTAAGGTGGCATTAGATTTTCATGTCGATGATGTCGATATAGAATATGTTTACAGATCAGTGTCTCGAGTAGTAGTAGATTCGCTCAATATTTTTGTAATAGACTTATCATTTACCTTTTATTACATAGCTGAGTTTACCGGACGAATACTTTACCTGGAAAATTTTTATTCTGTGCAATAATAGGTGACGTACTAACTAGAACCCGTTTAACCCTTTGACTATTAGTGGTTCGCATTAAGTGAAACCATTTAAATACAACGATTTTCTGTAAGCGCTAGTGGTTTAGCAGTAAAACCTCTGTAAATCACGTGACCTTGAAATGTCCCTGGATTTGCTGAGAGCATGTAGTGCGGCTTCGTATCCATCTTGTTTCAGTTATTAGCATGCAAACAGGTGGTAAGCATACGTTTCTGGGACGCTAATTGTTTTTACGATTTTTTATGCGTTTTAGTGCAATGGCAGGTGAGTAAAATTATTAATCTTACTGTGTATGTTTAATTAATTATGTATAGACTATGTGAAAATATTTGTATTATTATTTTCGGTAATATTCTAATTAAAATTAGTGCTGGTTATGCTATGAAACCAGTAGGCAAATTTGACTTTATTTTTTAGGAAAAAAATGCTTACTTTGAGTTAATGGAAACTATGAATTCTGACGATGTTTTTACATTAATTGGGGACATACTCTTAGATATTGACACAAAAGTAGGAGATGTAAGTTACGAAGGAAATGAAGATGCCACACAGGATAACGAAATGAACGATTTAATGTACATAGCTAATTTACCAGTCGATTTTGAAGATAATATTGAATCGGTCAACGACGGAGATGGTCGGGACAGCGACGATAATATACAGATTATTCTTTATATAATTTTAAAAACTTTTCAGAAGATACAGAACCGAAAATTAACGAACGTTTGGAAACTCCAACAGAAGCTTTTCTAGCAGTGTTTCCAAAAAACTTGATTCGGCACATTGTTTTTCAAATAAATCTCTTTACTTTGCAAAAAAGTGGAAACATGAGCTTATACCCAAAAACTTTCTTGCCGTAAACATGTTGATGGGCATAAAAAATGCCGAGTCTCTGCGATTTTTGGTCGTCTAATTATGCTGAAGGAGACAATTTTGTCAGCACATTGCTTTCTAGAGATCGATTTGTGTGGCTTCTTGAGAAATTACACTTGAACGATAATTCGGTTATGCCATGGCGAGATTCTTTAAATTATGATAAATTATACAAACTTAGACCGATTATTAGTGCCTTATCAGACACATTTAGGTGTATATGTATTATAAACCATCTAAAAATCAATCAATCGACGAATCCATGATACGTTTCAAGGGCAGGAGTACTTTGAAACCTATCAATCGTCGATATAAAATATGGGTTCGTGCAGCTGAAACTGGGTTTGCGTGCCAATTCCAGATCTAGACAGGGAAAATTGGATAATCAACTGAAAAGGAACTAAGCGAGGCGCCCATGTTGTTACTGATCTCACTAGATCGTTAGTTGGGAAGAATCATTTTGTTTTCTTCGGCAATTATTTTAACTCCGTTCCTCTACAAAAAAAAAATACAAAAAGATCTGATATATGCACGTGGAACGATTCGACGCGGTCGGAAAGATTTGCCAGATGACGTTCGAGAGAATAAAGCTATGGAACAGGAACAATCAGGCTGGCGTGTAAGTAAAGATGTGTTAGCTTTTCTAAAGAAGATGGGCCGAGAAGCTGTTTACTTTTTAAGTAACTTTTCTGATTTTTATGAAAATGCTGGAGCTAGTCGAAACCATAAAGATGGCAGCATCAAAAACATCGATTGTACCTTTTATAGCCTTGGAATATTATAAAAATATGAGTTTCCTCGACAAGTTAGATATGCTAAAATTAATTTAGGAACTTGAACGCAAATCCAAAAAGTGGTGGCACCGTATTTTCTGGTACCTACTTGATATAGCTCTTGTGAATTCCTATATTATATTCAAGGCGAGTTCAACTCTTCTTCTTCTTCTTCGTCTGACTAGAATTGCTCCTCTTTGTCTGCCTCTCATTCTGTTTCTGTTGTTGTTGTTGTCAGTAGGTTGTCCTTCCATCTTTTCTTTGGTCTTCCTATTGGTCTTATGCTGTAAGGTTTATTATTTTTGCAGATGTTAGCTAATCTGTCAGGTGCCATTCTATTAACATGACAATACCAGTCTCTTTTCCTTGCTTTTACCCATTTGTCGATGTCCTGGATGTTACATTGCTCCCGTATGCTCGTATTTGTTTGTCTGTCTCTGAGTGTTATACCCTTTATTGTTCTTAGAGTCTTCATTTCTAGGTTACTCATTATCTGGTTTGTTCTTTTTGTGTCGGCTCGAGTTTCTGCCGCGTAGGTTAGAATCGGTCTCACAGTTGTTTTATATATTTTCATTTTGCTCTCTGTGGACATGTGTTTATTCGTCCATATAGTTTCTCTCAAGCATCCGCTAACTTTTGTTGCTTTCATTGCCTGTCTTTTTGCCTCTGCGGTTATGTTCCTGTCGCTAGTGATATCAATTCCAAGGTAAATAAATGTCATAACCTGCTCTATGCTTCTGCCATCCACTTCCAATTTGCACCTTCGAGGGTCCCTACTAATCACCATGCATTTTGTTTTTTCCGCAGAAATCTTCATGTTATAGGCTTTCGCCGTGATGTTGAATGTGTGAAGTTGTCTTTGTAGGTCGTCTACATTGTCCGCCACCAGCAGTGCGTCGTCCGCATAGCATACTATATTGACTTTGTTAGGTCCTATTCTATATCCTTCTCGCTTCTTCACTGCGTCTATTATTTTATCCATTATTACATTGAACAGTAAAGGGCTGAGCGAGTCTCCCTGCCGTATCCCTCCATTTACAAGTATGGGTTTTGTATCTCCTTTTGACGTTATGATTTTTTTTTCTGTTGTCTTTGTTTATTTCTTCTATTAGTTTAATTAGTCTATAGTTTACAAGTTTTTGTTCTAGCATTTTTAAAATGTTATTTCTTTTTGCCCTATCAAAGTCACTTTTTAAATCCACAAAGCACATGTATGCAGGTTTGTTATATTCAACTGACTTTTCCACTATTTGTCTGGCAATGAATGTTGCATCTTCGGTACCTACTGCGATTCTTTCTAAAGCCTTGTTGTTCTTCCGCTATGTCTATTTGTTCTTCTAATTTGTCTTTTATTACTGCCGTTAGTAGTTTCAGAGTGCTATTCATTAAGCTAATGCCCCTATAGTTTTCTGGGTCTTTTCTGTTACCCTTTTTAAGTATCGGCAGTAGAAGGCTGTCTTTCCATTCTTCTGGGATTTTCCCCGTTGTTATTACATTCTTAAATAATTTTAGCAACCAAGTGTGTAATGTTGGTCCCCCATATTTTATGAGCTCATTGTGTATTCCGTCGGGGCTCGGCGCTTTTCTGTTCTTTAGTCTTTTTATTCTTGTATTTACTTCTTCTTGTGCAATTTCCGTTCTGATAGCATTGTTGCCTGCAGCATTGCTTTCTCTGTACTTTTCTTCTACTCCCCGTATAGGTTGGTAAAATGTTTGGTCCATTGTGATATCTTCGATACGTATAAATTCATTCATGTCCTTTCTTTGTCTCTGTATCATTTTCCACATTTTCTTCTGGGATCCATATAAGTCGTGCCCCATATTTTTGGTGAATTTCTACCAGTGTTCTTTCCTGATGTTATCTATTTCTTGATTTACTCTGTTTCGTATCTGGATGTATTCTTCTCTAGATTCAAATGTTTGTTTGCTTTTGTGACTGAGGAACGCCTGTTTCTTTTCTTTGGCCAATATTTTTACTCTTTCGTCGAACCATGGTGTTTTATATTCGCGTTTATTTTTATTTATTTTTCTTTTGCCCAGAGATTCTGCCGCTGTCTGTAGAATACTTTCTTTGACAATTTTCCAGGTCTCTCCTATATCTTCGATCATTTCTAAATTATGGACGTTTAGTTTTTCTGTTAATCTGTTTTGGTACAGTTTCTTAGTCCCTTCATTGCTTAGGCGTTCTATGTTCAATCGTTCTTCGGTTCCTGCTTGTCTTAATTTCTCACTATTCATCTTTATATTTATTTTTCTCAATACAAGTCCATGGCCTAAACCTACATGGGCGTACATTGATTATATGTCCAGGTTGTATTTCTCTGTTTGTTATGATATAGTCGATCATGGAGCTGAGTTGAACTCAATGTGGCAAAATTATAAGTCTAAAAGATTATAAAATTTATGTTTGGGCCTGATTGGAGCAGATAAATGTACTAAACAGAAAGGACGACCTTCCAAAGATACCAATTGTTTGAAAGTTACCGTTTTCTAAGAAATCAGATACGATTCATGTGCTCACATGTCAGTCCGCTTAACATCTAGGCGATGTGCTAGATGAATGTGATCCAGGTACCTAAATACCAAGTATGAAACTCGCAATTTACTTATGTATAATTGTTTGGTTTCAGATGCAACTTTGGCTTATGTCTAAGTGAAAAGACAAATTGTTTCATGAAATTTCACCGAAAATGAGGTTTGCTTATTATATACTAATGTTATAAATTTATTTTTCTACTACCGTGCGTAAAGTACTCACTTTACGCACTCTTTAAGGTTCGTAAAATTGACCTTTTTAATGTGCAGTGCGTAAAATAAGTTATTTTACGCACTAGTGCGTAAAGTAAATTTGACACATTTTTGACATTTAGGGCAGTGCGTAAAATAATATATTTTACGCACTAGTGCGTAAAATAATTTTTTTTACGCACTAGTGCGTAAAGTAATTTAATAATATTTTTGTTTTTCATATACTTTTCGGTAGTAGAAAAAATTTTGTATGCTACTCATGTGTAAAGTACCCTTTTTTTATTCATGGGATTGTCGCATTCGCCTACGGCTCATGCGACAATATTCCCATTCATAAAAAAAGGGTAACTTTACACACTTGTTGCATGAATAACTATTTTGAGCAGCATAATACATTAATATTGTTTTTTCAAAAACATTTTTTTCTACCCGTATATTATAGGCCTACGGGTTCCTCTCTGAAACTATATTCTAAAAGAGATTTTAAAAGCATATCGTGTTATTTTATAACTAAATATAGTATAATAGACCCGTCTTAATAAGAAGTACCGTAAAATAAGGTTATTTAAATCAAACAATTTCGACGTCAAAGGGTTAAAAATCTTTCACATTTTTACTATTTACCTCACTGATTACAGATTTTGCACATATATTTATTAAATCATTAAATATTTTATGTTGATAGCACAAGCGATCATACATGAAGAATTTTAGACAAAGATTCGTCTAGATTTCGGCCACGAAGATTCACGTACAGAGTTTTCAAATTTTTTGCCAAATATTTCTTTTACTAGTCAGTTTTAATTAGGTCCATTTTTTCTTAGTATGGTATAAATCAAAATGTGGCTAAGTGAAGTACTCAAGGGTCACCGTCTTTTTAAACATGACTTACCTACCCGAGAAGAGCTTAAATCAACCCAGAGCTGCTCATTTTACTTAAGATTTCATAGAATACTAGTACGTTCTACCCAATATTAGTTATTCAATCAAAGTTAATATACCTTCCCAATCCACAGTCCCTGAACCATCTGTATCTATTTCGTCGATCATATTGTCCAAATCATCATCAGTCAATTTTTCATCAAGCTCTTGCAATATTTCTCGTAATACTTCAATGGTTATAAAACCGTTTCCTAAAAAGAACTAAGAATTAACTAAGTCATTGACCTAATAGCAAATGTGAAAAAGATATTCATAAAGTGCAGATTTACAAGGCGAATCTGCCCGGCGTACCATTGCCATCTGGGTCTGTCGCGACCAGATAGGGTACCTGGATTTGGGCGGCAATATTTATATGCATATGCATATGCATTTAATTTCCAAAAATTTAAAGATCTAATTTCATAAATATCTCATGATTCAGAGTGCATCCAAAAGTGTAATGAAATATTTAAAAATGCTAAAGTGGACCGACAGTTAATATATATAAAGGGTAACTATGCATTTCTTGCAGATAGTATTTTGCAACTAAAAGGATCGTGTACAAGTCTACCAGAGACGATGAATGTAATAGAAACATGGTGTACAAAATTGCAAACAAATACCAGATGGGGTAGGAAAAGCAGTAGCGGAAAAATTAGGAAGTTTAATAGAAAAACACAGGTTTTAAGGGTTAAAGCAGATAGTAAACATAATGTGAAGAAAAACTGTAAATAATTTGGCTATTGAACCTGCCTTAGTTCCAAAATTAAAATGTTGCCGTATAACTTCAGTAGATGTAGAGAGATCGTTTTCTTTATACAAACATGTGTACGCCACAGTTTTTTAGCTCAAAGCCTTGAAGCACACGTAACAACTAGTGCGTTTTATAATTTTTCAAATTAATATTAATATAAGTTTGATATATTGATATAGGAAAATTGTCGTTGTGATTTAATAAAGAATATACAACTTTAATTTATTTTTATTCAATACTGAATCTCCTAATTTAGTGAAAAAAAGCTTTCGTTGTTTTACTACTGCATATTCATTGCATATTTACGTTTTTTTTTTCACATATATCCTGTATAAATTCAAAAAAAAATCTTAAGGTTTTTGGTTTCATATAATCCATTCTTTAATTATTATCTCTAAGGTTCTCATTTAAACAAGTTTGATATCCATTTATATTTATATATTCTATTAAAGTATTGTCAGACTGTTTTTTAGAGTAATTAATTGAAAAGTTAATTTAATTATTTTTGAAACCTTTCTATTATTTTTCCATTTAATATCCCACACACTTTCTTGTCAAAAATATTCGAACTGGCATTGAATTTAAAGATCTATTGGCAAAGTTGTTTGTCAAAGCAAACTGACCAAAATGAAGCTTTTGATCAAGATGTCTAAACTACAAAATAGACAGATAATACACTAATGATTTGTGATTTAATATATTAAACGTTCTCTACTAAATTGTAGCATAATAGAGGCATTACTATTTTGCAGAATAATGGCTCAGAAAAGTTACAAGGCCTTCTTCTTTTTCATCTCTGAGTTAGTCTGGGTTGGGGTAGTTTGGGGAAACATTAATAGGTAAATACGTTAGGTAGAAGAAAACACTCGATACATTCGACTATTGAAAGGCGATCGACAATATCATTTGAGACGAGATGCTAGCCAGCTGCTCTTATTAACATGCAGATAGAACATAATCGATTATTATTATATACTCATATATGTTATTTGACATGTTACTTACTATAAGAGGAGGAAAACGTTTAAAGTCAGATGGGATTGCTTATAATACTTTACTCAAGTCCGCTCAAGGAAAATGCTTATTATTATGGCAGTAAAACAATTGCGAATGAAAAGCTAACCGGGCTGAATCATTCGGCTAAAGTTCTCTAATTTACGTATCGAATTATAGGTTCAAGCAAGTTGTTTAAGAAACTTATCATATTATCACAAGTACCTAGGCATGTGTCGATAACTCAGTTAATCGCTTACTGAGTCATGAAGATCCAATGATAAAGTAGATCTCAGCGCTCAGGAAACAATGTGAGACTCACCTGTGAGGCGAAGACTTAAACATCAATTACTTCGTACATATTAAACTAAATTAAATGCAAGAGTATCAGAAACATAAACAATGAATGCCAATAAAGAGTATATAATGTGGGTATTGTAGGCAATCCACAATTTGAATGGAAACATATACTTTCAATTAATATTAATTATGTTAAAGGTAAATAAATAGTTACCATCTCTATCATACAATCTAAATGCGCCTTTTAATTCCATTTGTATTGCATCGGTATCTTCTTCTTCTTCTATTAAAAACCTTGCTGCTAAATTTGCAAATTCTTCAAAGCTCACTTCTCCATTACCATCTTCATCGATTTCTTCAATTATACTCTATGAGAAGGAAAAATATGGATAATTATAAAAATATAGTTAAGTTTCTAACTCAGAATTATCAAAATATAGCAAAATTTCAGACTATTGCTAATTATTTATTGGCGTACCGAACTGTTTTCGAATTACCTCTAATTCGTCCCCAACAAGTTGTGTTCCTAACATGTCCATGATCGTTCCAATCATTTCCGTAGAAATGAATCCTTTCTTGTCCACATCAAATGCATCAAAAGTAGATTTAAGCACTACAATAAAATGCTAATTACTGATTGTATTTAGTAAGTATTAGCTGGTGTTGCAATTTTTGGCACGTAGAGACTTAATTTCATGTAGATATAAAGTAAACTAAGTCAGAGACGCATAAAATTTAAATTTAATGTCTTAGAACACATGTGCATTATAAATAGTGGAAAACGCATCTCCGGAAATGCTTCATTTCCTTGGTAACCACAATGCTGTCATGAAAAATAAATAAAAAATAATTCACTGTGACGTTTTCCTAAATATTTTTAAATTTTTTCACAACAAAATGAGTTATATTGAAATTTGACATTTGATATTGAGGACCAAGATTTGAAAGCTATTTTCGATCGCTACAAGAAAAATCTAAGTCTTAATACGAGATAATCTTCGCCAAATATGATAAATAGCGCACAGGAAAAATATACGCAATTCTGCAAATGAGAAAGTATTATTATATTAGTTTATCCAAAGCTTGTAAGCCTTCAACATTATGGGCACATAACCCCATGGCACGTACGATGATTTCCATAAAACCTAATGCTAATATAAGTAAACACACGAGTTTAATTTCAATAATGTTGATCCATTTCGATTCTTCGTTCAGTACAAACGTGGCAAAATTATCAGACATCCCATGGGCATCAATACTTTTGAAAGTCTGCCAAAGCAAATTGCCTTATATCTGAAACCAGAACTCCTTAATGGTATGGCTTTTAAATTTTCCCGGTTAGTTTTCTGTCAATTTACTACACTTTTGGTGTTCAATTTTGAAAGAAAGTGAGCAAACAAAAAAATATGAAATAGTTATTTTTTGAAGCTACCAAATTTTTTTGTGATTGTTTAAGAATTTTTCGGCTCAAGTTTCTTTTAGAAGAAATCGCGTACAAAAAATATCGTTCTGTAGAACGATTCTACACAAGAATACTAGCACAAAAATAATTTTTCTTTTCTGCGCAAATGTTTTGTTTTCCAGAAAATTAGATTTTTTTTTATATCATAACTAAACTAAAACCTGTATTTGGATGATTTTCCTATTATTTTTTTGTAGGCTGGTCAAATATTTTGTTTTACAGAAAATTAGTTTTTTCTTATATCATAATTTAACTAAAACCTGTATTTGGATAATTTTCCTATTATTTTTTCTGAGGCTGGTCAAATGTTTTGTTTTCCAGAAAAATTTATTTTTTTTATATCATAATTTAACTAAAACCTGTATTTGGATAACTTTCCGATTATTTTTTTCTAGGCTGGTCCAGAAAAACCAATTTAATAAAATAGTTAATAAAATGGTGTTATTAGTTTTGTTGGAAAATGCCTAATTAATGGTTTTTTTTTTGTAGTTTAGAATATCGGAAATCTGTTATGTAGATGAAAAGTAGAGAGTTACTCTAAGCCAAGATTTTTTTCTGATGGATTTCGGCTCATCTGAACCCTTAATTTTTTTTTATGAGAATGATGTATATGCGGCGAAAAATTTTGATTGTTTTGCATTGAGAGAGGTACTCTAATGCCAGAAAATAAATTAATTTATTTCTAACGGATTTCCGCTAAACAAAACTTAACCCAATTTTTCCTTTAGTTCTTCTATTTGCTTCTGAAGCTTTATTTTTTTTTACTTTCCTCAATTCACTTTTCAAATCTTTAAATTTATTTTCTTTTTGTGCTTTGGTATTATAATTTTTTAAATAAGAAACCATGATTGTCTATTTTTATATTGATTTAGTATAATTTGAGGTTTTTAACGATATATAGGTGCTTATATTTATTTTGAAAAACAAGCTCAAATTTCACATTTTTAATAATTTATTTCAATTGTAACAGCTTGCCACACAGAATAAAAAACCTGGTAGTTTCACTAATCCTTTTATTGATAACATTCGCTTTGAGATAAGTATAATTCATATTTATTCAGATCCTTGTCATCCAGCCAACTATGAAGCGAATGTCAATTTAATAAAAAAATTTATACGTTAATGCTAAAATTGCTATTGCAAGCAATGAAGAACCTAGAGTTATTTCTAATAAAGCATATGTTGTATTTAAGCACTTAAATGATCCATTAAAAAATAGTATCGTTTCAATAATGCTAGATAATTAAAATTTCAATATTATTGGCACACATGTTATTATTGACGCACATGTAATACCTTTTGTCTGAATTAAAGCTATTCGCCTGGAGTCTAGAGGACATAAGCGGTGACGCCACGGCCGTCCGACCTGAACGCCTTTGCAATTCAGAATGTCATGAGGTCAACACTGCTGTTATCATTATGCAGCTTTGTACTTAGATATGGAAGATTTGCTAAAAGTTGGAGATTTGAAAGTGGAGGACTGAATATCCGCATCAGTACGTGATATAAATGTTCTATCTAGCACCTCGTAAAGTGATTCCTATGGCGAGTCCTAAAATTTATCATTTTATATTACATACAAACTCTTTCTTGCCGCATACATAAGACAAAGAAATATCATTGATTTGATCTTACAATTCCAAACACAATAAATTAGATTTTTTAAATTAACCCAAATTAACCCAAACTACCAAAAAAAAAATAAGAGCGGTAATTAATTTGTAAAATAAGAGTATCTCCCAAAGTATGAAATGTTTCTAAAAAATATATATGAGATATTACGTTTTGGAAAAATATCAAATGCCAAATTTGTTTAGTTATATCCTGGTATTTTTAAGCTTATAACAGAATATGCCTCAAATGAAGAAAAAATAATGAGACTATACATCTAGAACACAAATCTCTAATATGTAAGAAAATAGGGAAAAAAGAAATTAAGTCAAAACTTTGTAAGCAGCCCTTGTAATTCCGGTGTGAGTTGATTTATTTAAAAGGAGACTTCAGATTTTAAGTTATTAACCAAAATTAAGTATAACCTGAACATTTCATAAGATATTTATATTTATTTTGAAAAACAAGTTTGACATTCGGTGTTTTTGTTAATTTACCTTATTTGTATATGCCATGGAGGAGTTGAAAATATTTATGTATAAAATTAAAAATTGTGTTTTTTAGAAATAGTTTTCAAATACAGGCACAGCAAAGTAATTAACATACCAATTATATGTTTAGTCTAAGTTTAACCAGAAATAGCTTTAAATAATATAGAAAGTGTAATTTTTAAGACATACAAATATTTAATATTGCTCAACTGCCAAAAAAAAATAAATGGGGTAATATTTTCTAATAATTTTAATAGCATCCAAAGAAAAAAATGGTTTTTTTAAACATATGCGGGTGTTACGTTTTTTGAAAAATAAATAAATAATAAAACAATAAATATTAAACATATTATGGGGTTTTGAAGTATGGACAAAATTAAGACCACAGAATTAAAAGAAAAATCCCTAGGACTTAGGTAGATATGCAAGAAACGAAATTGAGACACCTATAATATTGCTGCAGTAAACGGTTTAAAACAAAAATCTGTAGCAGAATTAAATCACCGTAATATCTATCATAATATGGCTATGTACAAGATATACTATTTTTGAAAATAAGAAGCATTTGGAGTTATTATCCAAGATAGAGTGGTTGCGCTTTTCACTTTATTCTACTTTTTGACGAAATTAAAATTTCAGGTGTGAAGTATGTCATTGATCATTTTGGTTGTTAATCGAGAGAATAATTTTGAAAATCCCTTTTTTGTAAGTAGCTCTCATATTTCCTTTATGCGTATTTTGCCAAAGAGAAAGAAATTGATCTAAAGAGTTTTTTTTACGTAGAGTTCAATGGCGTCATCAGTTTTTGTCTAAAAATTTAAATTTTTGAGATATTAAACGACCTTATAATATTTTAAATGGGAAACCACGATAGTATATTTTTATATTGATTAAGTATAATTTGAGGTTTTTAACAATATAGAGTGGCTTATATTTATTTTTAAAAACAAGCTCAAAATTTTTATTGATTTACTTTATTTTTAACAGCTTGCCACACGGAAAAAATATCCTGGTAGTTCCGGTTATGAGCATTTTATTGATAACTTTCGCATTGAGATAAATATAATTTATGTTGATTCAGATCCATACCCTCCAGTCAACGATGCAACGAATATTGAATTAATAATAATCAAGTTATTGAATTTGAAAATAATTTTAATGTCAATTTAATAAAAATATATATAACTTAATGCAAAAATTGCTATCGCAAGCAGTTACAACATAGAGATATTTCTAATAAAGCCTATATTGTACTTAAGCAAATACATGATTCAATGAAAAATAAAATCGTTTGAAATAATACTACTTAATAGAATTTTTATATTATTGGTCACAATTTGCACTGAATCCCGTATTCCTTACTATTGACGCAAGCCGTTCAACTGGAGTCTAGAGAACATCACCAGTGATGTGACAGCCGGCTGGCCTGACCGTCATTGCAACTCAGAATATCATGAAGTCAACAGTGTTGTTATCGTTACTAAGCTTTTTACTTAAATAGAGAAGAATTACTAAAAGTTGGGGGTTTGGAAGAGGATAACTTAATACTCGCATCAGTACCTACGTAATATAAATGTTCCATCAATAACGCCTCGTAAAGAGATTCCTATGGCGAGTCTTAAATATTGTCATTTTATATTTCATACAAGCTCTTTCTTGCCACATACATAAGGCAAAGAAATATCATCGATTTGATCTAATAATTTGGATTTTTTTAAATTTTCAGCTTCATTATTCGCAATTTTTGTAAATAATTCCATTTTATCTAAGCTAGTACTTACTGGATAGCTGTTCCCTGTCTAAATCATCCTGAAATTGAAAAAATATATTAACATAGATTTTTATTTGTTCGTGCAAATTTGAAGTAATATTTACATTTATATACTTCATTTTAAGTAGGTACTCGTATTAAAAGATATAAAAAATTAAATAATTTGATTTTGGGGTACTAATGATAAATTTAGGTATCTGTATTAGGTATAAGTCAAAACGGTTACATATTCCGCAGAACTTCCTGCTTCAATTTTCAATATGTAATGTCGTTTTTTAGACACTAGACTGAGTTTACTGTGGCAAAAATATGGAAATTGCCCGTATAAAACATAATGTGTAGAAAATACTGATAGTTTTAATAAGATTTTCAGCTACCTGCATACTGGAGGACCGTTTCTCCTAATTGTTCAATTTTAAACTATAACTGCACGTATCTCCTTACTACGCAGCACGGCTTTTAAAATTTTGCTGGGCATAAACACAAAGCAGGCCTCTTAAGTTCGAGAATTGAAAATTAGTTATGCCTGGACATTTTTCCTAACATCAACTGGCACACATATTTGAAAATTTATTAAACAACCAATAAAAAATTGACAAAACCACTAATATCCTATAAATCAAATATCTGATCTGTCACCTATGAAAATGTATGGTAGAACTTATAATCACGAGGAAGTAGAAAGGAATATATTAGATTACTAATTGGGTTACAAAGTTAGTAGAAAATAGAATAAGATTCTTACCATATTTACTATCCCACATTCATCAACGCTTTCAACAAAAGACATAACTTTCTGAAGAGAGAGCTTTCTGGCACTCATGTTTATTTTGATCCACTTCAGGAGGGGATTCGAATGGGAAATACAAAATAGAACAGACTTCTTGGTTTTATTTGCTTTAATGGCATCCTAACATTGCACGTCACTTATTTATGGATCTGGAGTATTCTTTCGTTCCATGCTTGACACGCGGCGCAGGATCGTATTTATTTTTAAATGCACTATATAAAATTTTAACATAGCATATAGTCTATTACAACTATTATATCATTGATTTGTCTGCAACTATGTTTTCCCGAAAGATAATATGAATGCTAGATGTATGGTAATTTCATAATTTTATCACTATTTCGGGCTTATGCATATTTTAAGCTCAGATTCAGCTAATTTGACAAGATTTTCCAATTATGGAGTGCTTAGATATCGTATAACCGTGTAAAGATGTACATCCTAGTTAGCAGGAAAAAGTGGCCATTGTTATATCCCATCACATGGAGCTAAGAGTATTTATATGAACTAATTTTCATTAAAATATATATGTATAAAATAAAAATATAGGAAAATTACTAGAGGTTTTCTCAGTAATAAGGTGACCCTAAGCTCACTAATTTTATACAGCTTTATTTGAGATGACAATAGTTGGAAACATTTCATTTGATTAACATGATTTTTTTTCCGCGTTCTATATTCCTACTAGAATAACTTTTATGTTACACCTAGTTTCAACTTACTATTCGAACCGAACCGGTAACGACAGTATCAACAATTCAAAGTTACAGTGCTTCAGTGAATAGGAAACTACAATAGCTCGCCATATAATTATTACAGTACCAGTTGTACAATCGAATTTCAGTTGTGTTGCTGTTTTTTAGTCTTATACACAAATAAGGCTGCACACCAGCTTAATTTGAAACTCATTGAAAAAAAAAATATATATATATATGAAGATAATTTAATTATTTTAAAACAAGTCCACTGATAAGCCGCCAAATTAGCTATTCTGCTATTTTTAAGGATTGCTGGAAATCCAATATAACAGCCTGCGATATTACTTTTTCATTTTATTATATGTAATATTTGGTTTGATGTTTAATCTGCATTTTCCTCCTTCGTATAAAAAGGTTTATATAACTTTTGTGAATATATATCTGTCACGATCAATAACGTCACTAAGTCTTGTCAAATGTTCAACTTTATTAGGCCATACCGGAGGTCGACTCATATGCTTTATATTTTTATTTGCAGATATAATTTTAAAAATTATTTTTTTGAGAGCTTTTTTTTTCTGCGTATAATAAAATAGCTTTCTCAGCTCCGTAGTGATTAAAATGACAATAAAAATAAATATTTCATTTAAATAAATCTCCAAGTCGCCAATATATTTTTTAATAACAATTGGAATAATTGGAATAGTTGGAAATTTTTTGCCTCTTACAGTGAATTTTATTGATGGAAAACAATACAATAATATTCTACAATCTTAATCTTATATAAATATTTATCAATTTCCCGAGTAACTACCCTTGTCATAATCGACAATACATAAAGATAGTACTTGATCAAATTCTTTTGCATATTTTAAATAGATATCTATTTTCTGGAATGTTGTTTCATAATTTTGTTATTAGCTTACTATAAATTACAACATAATCAATAACATGCTTTTAGCCAATATTTAATAATGGGTATTTTATCTTTTTTATTGTCCTTTAATATAGAACGTTAAGTAAATGAACACGAGATAAAATCTTAATTCAGTTGCAGAGTTATTGCATATAAATGATTTATCAAAATAAAAATTTGGCGGTGTACTTTTGATTGCTTTCTTATATTACTTGCGGAATTACAATCACTTGAAAATTTATACCTGGTGTTGCATTACGTAGCAAATGTCATGTAACATTTCAATTTATTAAATAGATTTGTCGAATGATCTGTCAGAAATGTGGGATGTTGTTTGAAGCATGCACGCTGTAAATTAACTGTCTTGGTGAGCCGCTGCCGCTGTTCATAGTATTTGCAAAAATTTTTTTTATCGGTCTTAATAAGATAAAAATGGAATAAGAAATATTTCAGAGATTAAATTAAGTGCATGCATTTGTTTTATACAAAATTTTGATGATATATCCACATATAGCATAGAGGCATAAGGCTTTGAATCAACCAAAAACCTTAGTAATAAAACGTGTACCATTTTGTTGAAATAGAAAAATCACATATTAAAACTGTCCATCCAATAAATACTTGTCTCAGAGCATGCTGTTACACCAGGCAATTTCAGGTATTCGTCTCTCAGTTACGCAAAAGAAGAATAATTATTAGCAAATGAAGCAAATACAGATAGTAAGAAGCAAGGAGTTTCGAAAGAAGAGTTAAGGTCAACAACGTGCGTCGGGGTGATGGTGGAGCGTTATTAGCAGTAAAAAGTGATTATACCGTTTCAGTTCTGAAAATTGGTAACATTCCCACATGTATTGATTTCCTAGGAGTTAAGGTTACGATTAATGTCTGCACATTTTACATATTTTTAACTTATATTCCACTTAATATTAGTATCCTTGAGTATAATCAGTTTTTTGAAGAACTGTGTTCAATTGAAAATCTTTATGATTCGAAAATTTTATTTTTGGGCGACTTTAATCTGCCGGATTTTCTTAATGCATTATCTGGTGACGGTATTAATGATAAAACTCTGTCTTTATTGAATTTTATGCATTTTTTTGATTTTACACAATATAATTCGGTAAAAAACGCCAATAATCGCTTATTAGATTTGATATTGTGTAACACTATGTCATTTTCATGTGAAGTTGAAAGAGCTGAGGATGTGTTACTGCCTGTGGATAATCATCATCCCCCCCTGGCAGTGTATTGTCATTTGTGGCTCGAGAAAAAATTTTATAAACAGAAAATCAACAATGTGTATTATAATTTTAAAAGGGCGGATTTTGAGGGTCTTTACATGCACATGTCTAGTGTGGACTGGGATTTTTTGAAAACGGCAAATGATGTTAATTCCACTTGTGATTTGTTTTATTCCAAACTTTACGAAATATTAAATATTTTTGTGCCAAAAACAATAAGACGCAGAAAAGATTATCCCCCTTGGTTTAATTCTAACTTAATAAAAAACATTAAGAAAAAGTTTGGCCTCTGGAAGAAGTATAAGCGAATACAAAATAATAGTCATTTGCTAGAGTTTAGAGAGCTACGAAGGCAAATAAAACTTGATATTGATTATGCCTTTAAAAAATATTGTGAAAACGTTGAAAATCGCATTGTGTCTAATCCATTAAATTTTTGGCAATTAATAAATAGCAAGAAAAATAATAAGCAGCTTTCGGAGGAAATGTCTTTGGGTCAAACAGTTTTTAAGAACCCCCGCGACATTGCAAATGCTTTTGCTGAATTTTTTCAATCCTCATATATTCCACCGGCTCAATTGAATAATGATGTGACTCCCAATAGCATTAATATGGTTGCAGTACACGGCGCTGAAGAGGATGACGTTTTGCGTTGCTTAAAGAAATTTACACCAAAAGGAACCGTGGGTCCGGACAAGATACCGGCCTTTTTTTGCATGATTGTGAATACCTTTTGGCCAAACCCCTTACTCTCATTTTCAATTTGTCGTTAAAAAATTCCCAATTTCCGGATATTTGGAAACAATCCAAGATAACTGCGGTGTTTAAAAAAGGTAACAAGCAAAGAATTGAAAACTATCGCCCCATAAGTATAATTAATAATTTTTCCAAATGTTTCGAAATGTTCCTTCACAATAATTTGTATTTTCAGACTAAACAGGGACTGTCAAATTATCAGCACGGGTTTCTCAAGGGAAAGTCAACCACGTCTAATCTAACTTGTCTGACGCAGTTTGTCGCCGAGGCCTTCGATCAGGGCTGTCAGGTAGACTCTATATTTACAGATTTTTCCAAGGCGTTCGACCGACTTGACCATGCAATTCTGCTTAGTAAACTTGACTCATTTGGTTTTTCGGATGATTTAATAAATTTGTTTCGGTCTTATTTGAACGGAAGGCGTCAGGTAGTAGAGTGCTGTGGTCAATCATCGGTCCAGATGGATGCAACTTCTGAGGTTCCACAGGGGTCTGTTTTGGGCCCTCTGATGTTCAACATATTTATAAATAGTATTATGAAGAATCTTGACAGTCATACGCTTCTTTACGCGGATGATATGAAGATTTATGCACGTGTACGGGGCCCGGGTGATTGTCTGAGGCTTCAGGCTTCAATTGACGCGGTCTCTGGATGGTGTACTGAAAATAATTTACCGCTGAATATTAGTAAATGCAAAGTAATGTCATTCTCCCTGAAGCACAACACCCTGTTGTATGATTATAAGATTAACGGTATATCGCTAGAAAGGGTTGAAACATTTCGCGACTTAGGTGTATTATTTGACAGCAAACCCTCTTTTGTACCTCATATTAACGACTTAGTAGCAACATGCTACAGATCTTTGGGTTTTATCATAAGAAATTCACGAAATTTTTCAAATCACAATACATTAAAGCTGCTGTTCTATGCGTTTGTTAGATCAAAAATTGAGTACGCCAATGTGGTATGGTCACCATTTTATCAGGTGCATATAGACCGCATTGAGGGAGTCCAACGAAGGTTTCTAAAGTATCTAAGTTTTAAAATCGACGGTCAGTATCCCGATTTAGGCTTTCCCGAAGATCAATTACTTCGTCGACATTCCTTTTGCTCGTTAGTAGATAGGCGCACTGTCGCGCATCTTAAATTCCTCCATAACGTACTGCATAACAGGGTGGAATGTACCGAAATTTTAAATCAACTAAACTTTCTCGTACCAAGGCTAACGTCTCGTAACGCGTGTACATTTTATGTACCTACTCCGCGTACTAATGTCTGTAAATATTCACCCATTCATCAAATGTGCAATGCATATAATCGACGGCAGAAAAATTTTGATATATTCAACTGCAGCTTATCCACTATAAATCCAAGTGTAATTTAAAATAGACTTGATAATTATATTATAATCTACATGAACTACTTTCATTGTATCCAGTTTCTTAGTTCTTTTTTTTATTGTATTGATGCTTTTTACTTTTTTTTTTGTCTCGCTGTACCCATTTGTTAATTGGTTCTTTGTAACTGTGAAATGGTGTAAAATAAATAAATAAATGAATAAATAAATAAATAAATAAATAAACATGAACCCATCAAGATCAAAGCGTTAAAAAGTATTAATACCATCAAAAGTGGAATGTAATCAAAATATCTGACATATTCTATTTGCTATATTTATATTTAAACCTAAGTTCAGGATATTTAATCAAAACCTTATTATATTTTAAAATAAATTTATAGATCAAACATATTAAAAACAAATACAAATTAATACTAATAAATGAGGCTGCTTTCGAATAAATGTTTATTACTAATGGCTTAATATCTCTAATATTCAATTACTTGCGATTTTATATAATCTTCACAGTTTTGAGGTGTTATCCTACTAACAGCATTTATTTATCAAGCGGACACTCTTCTAATATCTAAGAAAAACATAACTCATATACAAGCCGTGAAGCGGAATATCTAGAGACGTCTTTAGGGAACAGAATTCCGAATGAAACCCTCAAATAAGAGAGTATGGGAAATACTGTTGAGAACATTTCACATTTAACATGTACCGGCAAAAAATTAACTTCAAATGTTATAACACCCAACGCCCATAGTTGACAGAGATGACTAATAAAAGCCAGTGATGTTGATGATCATATTATAATATTTACTAAATAGCATATGTTTTGAGATTGATGGTGTACTTTAAATTGTCTATAGGACGGCTTGCGTTACTTTGTATAATGAAGTTTTACTGTCACTACGTGTAATCCGTAACGCCACGCCCCAGATGACGTGCAGGTTATGTAGCTCAGATTCGGTATCGATCTACGTCAGGTGAGAAGAGATTATAAAGAAGGCACTACATTTAAAAACAATAACAAAGCCTATTGTCAAAGACTTGATAAATTGATACTGTACCCGATTGCCAATGTACGCATGCCTTTTCGATTGAGGTATAGTTTTGAATTGTTAATAGGTCTTTGATCACTCTTTTATAATATGGTGTTTGTAAGAGTTGTGTTGTTGAAAGAAAGTGGTTTGGGTGAGAAACTGATGATTCGCTTGAGTTTTTATGTAATAAAATTTGCTGATCGTTTTGCTGTATTTGAAATTTGATAATAAAAACTAAGGCGCAAAAAAATATTTGACTTAAGATGACTATAGTTGACGGAAATTACAATATCTTTCATTTTACAAAAGCCAGTGATGACGATCATCACTGGCTTTTGTAAAATTGTCACGTTTACCCTATAGTATATGTCTTGAGGTTGACGGTGTCTTTAAATTGTTTATAAAACGGCTTGCATAGCTTTGTATAATAAAGTTTTACTATCACTACCTGTAATCCTTGGATGACGTGCAGGTTATATAGCTGAGTCAGTTAAAAACAATAACAATGCCTATTGGTCAAAGAATTGATACATTTACACTGTATCCGATTACTAAAGTGCACATATCCTTTCGATTGAGGTATACTTTTGAATTGCTTATAGGTATTTGGTTACTGTTTTGTAATATAGTGTTTGTAAGAGTTGTGATGTTTTATTTATGGTTAGTTTTGACTTAATTCCACATTGCAATGTAACTACTTGACAGATCCTACTTTGAAATTATCTTTCTTAGAACTTTTACTACTTCAGGTGGGGATACTGAATCCACGCATATGTGTGCTGCGAAACTCGTGTTGTTTGGGTTAGCACATAACGTTGCAGGTTAAGGAAACAAATGCACTGGCTCCATATTGCGGTCATAAGACCAATGATAACATATGGAGCAGTAGCTTGGTACTCTAAGAGCTTACAGAGCTCCGCGAGAATCAAATTATCTACCTTACAAAGACAAGCGTGTCTGGCAATTAGTGCCGCTTTCGGCACTACACTCACGGCAGCGCTTGAGTGCCTTCTAAATCTGCCACCTCTTCAAATAATACTGGAGAGGAGGCTAGATGGGCGACGTATAGATTGACATAGGCGGTGATCAACAATCCGCAGGCGATCATCATGGTGCCCAACAGGCTGAAAAATGCCAATGAGCAGGACAGTGTGTTGGGTCTACCATCAGATGTTATGCCTACCAAAACCACCTATTACCATGCCCATGACGTCCTCCTACCAGAGAGGAACGAATGGGTGAAGGACTCTGAACATCTGAGAATAACAGAGAATAGTTGGCTCACTGGCGGCTCCAAGACCAATGATGGTACAGGAGCCGCTGCATGGAATAAAAATGGTAAGGTTGAGCTTAAATGTTCCCTAGGCAAATATGCAACCATTTTTCAGGCTGAAGTTAAGGCCATTGATATGCACAGTGGCTCATCGATAGAAACTGGAAAGGCAAGTCAATCAAAATTTTCTCGGACAGTAAAGCAGCTCTAAAATCTCTTGATTCTAGCCGTTGGTCATCAAAGACAGTATGGAACTGCCAGGAACTACTCATCAAACTGGGGAGAGAAAACAAACTTACCGAACAACGATAAAGCTGATGCTCTTGCGAAGAAGCAGGCGGCCGCAACGGCCTTCAGAGGACCAGAACCAGTACTGGGTATAGCTTATAACACAGCTAAAGAAGCCCTCTCCAGGTGGACACAAAACCAATTTGTAGACAAATGGAGAGAATTACCAGGCCTAACTCATTCAAACTTGACGGTGAATCTGCCATCAGGAGTGAGAACTGGACAGATTCTTCAACTTGGCCGGCAGCAGGTACAAGCTGTAGTTGGCATGTATACTGGCCATTGTCGGCTAAGAAGCCACATGAACAAGATAGGGCCCTCCGAAGAAACGGAATGCCGCTTGTGCTTGTAGGACGAAGAAACAATGGAGCATGTTGTATGCCACTGTCCAGCAATGGAAAGAATCAGACAAACTGTCTTTGGAAGTACTCAAATCACACTTGCAGATTTGAAAACTATCCACCCCAGAAAGCTGTTCGATTTCCTGAAAAGGGTCGAGCCTCTGGCATAGTGGAAACCACAGATGTGAGCCACAATAGACCAAGGGTCGCAGTGGAGGGTCCTATTTGGATCCACTCACGTGTACAAATACAATACAATAGGTGCTTGCGCACATATGTGCATCGGTGGTACCGAGGAAATCAAATACTCGGAATGGAAAAAAGCTAGCTCTGTAGTATCTGGCTCAAAGTGAATAGTTGCAAACAGCTTCCATTCTAGATGGGGCGGCTGAGAACCACACTCATCAATATGCCAAAAACCTTTCACATGATTTATGCAGAAATGTCGAATTTAAAGAAAAAAAACCTAACGAAATTTTACACTTCGGATTCTGGGGATGGCTACATATAATATTAGAATAATGAACATCCCAGAACATCTGTGAAGCACGACTACCACGAGAGTAAACCACTCGTCTGAAATCCGTCGAGCACAATTGCCAAGAGGGAGTGGAATTTCTAATTAATAGGAAACTGAACCATTTGACGATTAAGTGAAATCTCTGACAGAGTTATCTACGTCATACCTAACTTAAGCCAGAAATACAGGTATCCAGCTCATTCTCGTATACGCACCGACGAACCAGGCAAATGATGAAGAACTATCAAAAACCATGGATTCGCATAAAATTCATTCCAAAATAATAAGTGTTGATTTTAATCGGCCATCAAAATCCAATCAGGATTTTGGTTTGGGTACAAGGAATTAGAGAGGGGATATGCTAAACCACTAAAATAAAGACAACTTATGCTGTACTGAACACCTTCTTCAGGAAACCTAACCAAAGACAGTGAACGTGGAAAAGCTCTGATGGCAAAATGAAAAATGTGATCGAATCCATACTATCAAATGACAGAAAAATATGTACATACGTCTCAGTGCAAGACGAGTTCGATACATACAACGATCATAGGCTGGCTAAAGCACCTCTTAGTTTTAACATCAAATTCGAAAGAAACAAACTCATTCGCACAGATAAGTTCCCTACTGTTGAAGAACTTAAACGAAGAATAACAGAGTGTCAAAAAGAATTAGAAAATAAACAGGAAACAAACGGAAATTTAGATAAAATGAATATTAATGAACTTAACTATATAACTACTATTGGCATTCGTATCGCGGTCAACCGGGTCAAGAAAGTTGGCATGAAATCAAATAACAAAGGGAACCGTAAAATACAAATGAAAGATAATACAACTTATGGGGCAAAGAAAGATAACTTCCAGAGAAACATAAACACAGTTACTTGTAATTTATACGCTTCGGTTCTTGCTTACTTGTACTTAAATCGGTTGATATTTGTACCAGTTCACTTTTTATATTTAGGCCGTATTATATTATAGGCAGCTAAAATAACTAGTGTTTTAATTTCGACAATCCAGGATTTATTGGGCTCGGAGATATAGTAGAATGGTGTGACTCGATAAAAAAAGAAAAAAAAACAGGAAAAGTAAGGACTCAGAAATAAAACACCGGTATATGTAATACTGATGGCTTAATGGCTTTAGGTTCAGAAAATGAACAGGATAATATAGCTCAGATAGACCGCACCGAAGAATGACGTAAAAATAGTGTTGCGAATTGCTTTAATATAGTATGTGTTCCTGAGGGGAACACAAAAGAATATTGATTCTAACCCTTCATGCAATGTTTCACAGTCAGCAAAGATACCGAATCCATTTAGAATATCTTCCTGCAACATAAGAGATCTAAATACAAACATTATTTCGGTACACCATCATCTACAAACAAATAGACCACACATACTGGCCCTTACATAAATACAAGTATGTTCTACAACAACAACAGTAAACTACCTCTATAGAGAGGGTATACCCTGGATACGACCTATACTGCCGATTTAGACATAAGTTCGGACTATGCTTTTTTGTCCGAAACGATCTTTCGTGTGTCCGCGAGGAAGCACTCGAACCTAACAACCTAGACGTCATGTTGCTCAAGTCCACTGCCAGGGAGTAAATAAACCCATCCTACTTAACAGGAGAAATCTAAAGTAACTAACCTTGTAATTAATCCAAATTTATATTGACAGGCATGCAAAATATGTATCAGGCATTGCAAAAAATATATATCAAATACAGCTTGATTTAAAATAAATAGATCTTCCATAACTTTGACAAACTATGCTGAAAGGAAAAAAAACCTTGTAATTTTCATTAGGACCACTCTGTATTTCATCAACAAGCACACTATGCTTCAATTAGTTTCCCATGGTATTTGTTTATAAAATTAAACATTCGGTGTTGACAGGTCCATTGGCAAGAAATTAAATCTTTTCTTGATGCATCAAAGAATTTTCTTACCTAATTACCAGGCTGATGACAGGTATGAAAGCACCTATATATAGTGCATAACAACGAAAATATGCTTGGTTTATTGAGGCGTCCAGTCGAAAAAGTTGTTTAGTGAAGTTTTTCTAAAATGGCAGATGAAGCACAGGTACCTACTATTTTTGATACTGACACCAAAAAATATAGCAAAATTCATTCGTCCTTTCGCTATTATAACAATTTTTAAAAAGCAGTAGTTACCTGAATAGGTACTTTTGACTTAAAATTTTGCCCATATTTATGTTTTTCACAATGTTTCAACTTTGGACATTAAAAGCCACCTATGTACATGCAAACCAAATATAACTTATAAAAATGTTTTAAAGTGAAGTTGCAGCATTGGTTGTAATTTGGGCAGACCGACATTTTATTCGCTTTAATTTTTTTATCGGAACTTAAACAATGTCCTTAATTTTAATGAACTGTGTGTGTTAGGAACCTAACAGTCATTGAAAGAATTCGCATTTCCTATATTTTATAAATAAAATATATACATTCGAAAATGATTTTAGTGTTAGAGAATCTTTCGGTAGGACAAAAAATCATAATCTGGATCTTTCAAGGGCGTGCCATAACCATGGATTTTGTTGGTTGCTGTTAGCAGACTACCGACGCTAAAGGGTCTGCTAGACTCTAGACTATAAAAACTTGTTTTATTATTTGAGTAAGAGATCAAGGGATTCCAGTTAATTCTTCAAATATTTTACCTGGTTGAGGGTCACATAATATACATTCCGCATATTCCTCCTGACGTATTGCAGAACCTTAAACTGCTTTTATTGCCAAACATTTTTAGCATTTTTTGCGGTTATATATCAAAGGATCATGTCTGGTATAGGGTCATCATTAGCTCAGAAGCGTCTAAGTGTTATTAAGCATGAGTATGTCATTCGGAAACCTTCAGCTCCTTTTCTTATCCATAAAAACCTTCCTATTTTTTTCTAGCCACAAGCGATCTTCTGCCCTTATGTTCCGCCACACATAAAAATATTCCCAGACGAAGTAACATATTAATATCACATTTACTTCTAAAATGTTCTCCATGATGTCTATATCAACTTAATTTTTTTTTTTAAGTGTGAATTAGTTCGACTTTTTAAAGCCTTTGTATCTATAATTAGCTTTTTCCCTATGGATTATATAAAAGACAATGCGAGTTACAGCTTCGTTTATGTTAAAGATTTCTAGAAGGCTCAGTTTTAGTCTGTCGTTTTCTAGAGATTGAAACTGAAGTATAAATTATAATTTTTGCTCTCTTTTTAAGTGAGGAAGCTTCTATTACCTTCTGATAGTTGACTTTTAAAATTTTGCCAAAATATAACTCCATGTTTTACGACACCCATGTTAGCTGATAGCTAGAACACTCCTGAATTATTGCTCTGGTTGATTTTGTTTTTTTTTTTCAAATTTTCAATAGTTTTTTGAACAAACTTTTTTGAATGAAACCTTCATGTATTTTTAAATGAAGAATTGTAAACAGTATAATATATTGAGTGCATGATACACAAAATATACCTAACAGCTTGGGTAGAAACGAAAGCAAATTAAAAAATGTATCGTAACTAACTATTTGAAAATATTAATACACTAGCATTTCCTTACTTTTATTCAATACGAATTGTTGAGAATATAAAAAGATTATTACATTTTCAGGAAAAGATACCAGAGGAGAAAAAAACTAGACCCGTAAGTTTACACTACAATTATTTTCAGCATAGTTTATTTGTTTAGTGTTAAACATTAGACCAAAAACCTAAATCAACTTCGAGAAACCAAACTTCCAAAATTTCAGTTTTTTGCTTATTATTTTAACTCGGAACTGATATATAGAGTCTAGCAGACAATCAGCATCTTTTATCATTACACTTTATATATTTATATGATTGCAAGTAATGGAAAAAGTTATTAAATATGAGCTTTCTCAATGCCTGTTTTAGATTGTCCAGTTATAGGGCATTTTATGCACTTGACAATGTACATAATTTGTCAAATTTTATCAGTGGGGTATAATTTTTTTACCAGTTTGAACGCATTGGGGTTAGTACAATTTTATTTTAAATAAAACCAATTAACCTAGATGCCAAAGGATTATCGGTATTTTAGAAATGTGATATGTAAAATACTGTAAAATGAAAAAAAGTAGTGCTAACCGTTACTAATCATCCTATCGATTTGAACAGGTCATTTTGAAAAGGGATCTTTT
The DNA here is from genome assembly GCA_016904865.1 of Pissodes strobi. Classification (NCBI taxonomy): domain Eukaryota; kingdom Metazoa; phylum Arthropoda; class Insecta; order Coleoptera; family Curculionidae; genus Pissodes; species Pissodes strobi. The sequence goes on along the minus strand of MU182527.1, from coordinate 215,231 downwards.
CCAGTTTTCGGCAAGATTGTCACCGGCATAATATACATCAGAACTCATTGTTCATCCATTTATTTAACTATTTCGGTTAGGTCATGAATATTCATTTGGAAAACAGGGAATCTCTCCATGGGTATGCGAGCATTCTATCACTGAACCACCGAGCTATTTTTGTTCAATCCACCAATTAAACTTAACATTATTTTTTGTAAGATTTGTAATACAGGCAATACGAGAGGCGAATTCTGTAATATATTTTCTAAAATACCCCACTAATCCCATAAACTGCCTTACCTATTTAACATTTTTGGAATCGGGTGAATTTAAAAGTGCACTGACTTTGGTTGACCAGGCCGAACACTGGATGCTGGCATTACTTGACCTAAATAATCGATAGTAGTTTTAAAAAACGACATTTTCTAATACTTAAAGAAAATCCGGCATCAGCTAATGCTGTCAAAGCTCTGCTCAATTTTAGTAAGCCTTCCTCGATTACTGGATAGGTAATTAAAATATTATCTAAATAAGTAAATGAAACAATCCTTATCGCGATCACACAACGCCATTCTATAAGGGTTAAAATGGGTTATTTATTTTATCATCTCTAAACTTTATACTTAAATCGGCGGTGGTTATTGGTGACTCAGAATTTCCTAACCTAATATTACTATTGTAGTTACACAGTAAGGACATTATTTTTTTTTAAATCACTACCAACTAGAGGGGTATTTACAGTTTCTGGCGAAATTTTCACATGATTAATGACTTTTTCTATCGGATCTAACTTATCCTTATGAATAAATGGACTACCGGCGTGATCACTAAGCATTTCGACGCCCTTATGATGAAAAAGATCTCGCCCTATTATAGAATCAGGTGTCTTAACAGAATTATTTACTATACAGAAACACATTTCAAGCGCAGTGACATTGCCCTCGATTAAGGTGGTTTTACTATTTCCTAATACATCATTTCTTCGATACCCTTTAAAGTTAGAATAGAATACAATAGAATTGAAGGGACTTGGCGCTGGTACCCGCCTCTGCCACTGCAACCTATACAGGTTTATTCTAGCACTCCGAACCATTCTTAAAAGGACCTCATCCAGTCTGGTCTTCCTAATCAGATTCCACAAATGGAGTACCGGTTTCACCAGGTATCTTGCAGGTCCTGGTTTAGTCTCTTCTAGCCTTGCAGGCTCTCTGGGAGCCTCACACTTGCACCACACGTGTTTTGGATATTCCTTCTCTTCCTGACAGAACCTGTAACGGCTATTATTATCAGCCTGGCCGATCTTTTCCATGTGTCTGTTCATTCTACAGTGCCCCGTCAGCTGATCCACTAATATTCATATCGCCTTGCGACTCCTCTTAAGTGCCGTGAATTTTGGGGAGCCGTGTTTTATGAACTGTTTGGCCTGTAGTTGCCCCCGTGTTTGTAATCGCCAGTTTGGAGATTGTTTAATATCAAGCTTTTAACTGCTGTTTTGAAGACTCTTCCTGCTATCCCGCAGTAGGGCTCAGGTCCCAACGTAACCTTACTTGCGCCCCGTTTTGTAAGTTTGTCGGCTTCTTCGTTGCCTTGATTGCCTTCATGTCTCGGAACATAGGCAATGGTGAGTTTATTGTTACGACCGACCTCTTCAAGGACACTTATGCAGTCTTTAACTAGTCTAGATTTGATCTTATGTGCACTAACTGCTTTTAAGGCGGCCTGACTGTCGGAGTATATGACTACCCTCCTTTTTCCAATGTTCATCTTCTCTATCTCCATGGCGCAGTGTTGACTTGCTACGATCTCTGCTTGGAACACTGTGCTTGACTGCTCATGTTTATGGAGATATTTGACCTTGGTCCGTGGACCCCGGTCACCACCCCTTTGCTGGTCTTATGCCATGCTTGGTCCGCTTTTATAGGACGCCCTCTCCCATTCTTATCTGCCTAAAATTGCTACTGAGAAGGGTCTATCAAACCCATAGGAAGGGGCTGTTTCATCTGATGGCATTTCGAAGATATACTTCTCCTCACTGTCCTCTAGTTTCCAGCTTGTGGGCCTTTCCCGTTCAATGATAGGCTTGTTGCCTTGCTTGAGCCGGTATTGTACCATTCTTAAGTTCCCCTGTATGAGGATATGTAATGGAGGTAGAATTGGCAGGTCTTCCAGTGCTGCAGTTGGGATTGTTCTCATCGCCCCCGAGACGCACAGACATGCCAGCCTTTGTACGCCTTCTAGTTGCCTGATTGCATCTGTTTGCGTGGCCTTTATGTCCCAGGCTATACAGCCATTGGTTACCTTGGGCCTTACCACCATTTTGTACAACCAGGGATTCAATTTGGGGGTCGGCCCCCACTTTCTCTCGCAAAATTGCCTGTATCTGCTCAGTGCAATTCCTGCTTTCTGAGTGACCTTGCTAAGATGCTACCCCCAAGTCATACCTTGGTCAAAAGTGACACCTAGGTATTTGACTTCCTTGGCAAAGGGAATTATTATCCCGCTGAGCATTGGATTTTTCAGATCTTTAATGTTCTTTTCTTTGTGAATGGGACTATTGTGGTCTTCAGCGGATTAACCGACAGATCCTGCTCTTCACACCATTTGCTTACTATTTTCAAGGTCTTTTATGTATTTGCTTTTTAATTCAAACCCAAGTCAATTTCAGAAGTGGTCATCTTCTTTCCAGAAGAGTGCAACTCCGGACACCCCGCATATGAAAAAAAATATTTTGTTATTATTCTCAATGCGTTTTTTTCCTTTTTAACTCACAAACAGTTGAAAGCCATTTTTTCCAAAGCTGAACATTTAGAAGATTTTTGCTTCGCCTATATAGAGTGGCTTCCTTTTGAAAGCAATTAAGACATAAATCGAAATAGTGGTAATTTGTAAAGGATATATTCATTGTCAAAGATATGGTTTCATTCTTGTAAGGCTGGTATTTGGAACTTTCTAGCTTATGTTAGAATAGCATTTTTTACTTTTCTTCTCTCGTGTTAATGACCACATTTGTGGTTTGCATTTTTTACTTTTCTTCTCTCGTGTTAATGACCACATTTGTAGTTTGCAAAATTCATAAAATTAAAAGTACAAAACAGATATATACGGCAACGTATTACAAACAACACATTACTAAAAAATTACTAACAAATTTTAAAAATACTATATTCTGAAATTATAATTTTAAAATTCCTAACCCAAATTAACTCCAGACAATCATAGCGTAAAACAAGAGACAATTAAACAACACTCAATATTCGATCCTCAGTACCTCACTGGTTAATCCCTGAGAGGTTACGCATAAACACAAATGCTACTTTTTAAACTCTGTCGAGCACCATGTATATCCCACTTTAAGTATCAGAGCTTGTTGCACCCCGAGAAAAAAGAACAGTTTGTTGCCATATGTCTAACTGAAAACACCATGCGCTATATTTATTTCACAAGTAATTTTCTTCAGCAAGTTGTTGATATAAGGCAAAAAATTAGGGAACCTATTTCAGAACCTTGTGGCACTCCAAATTCTATTGTTCTCAGCTATAATGGCACCGCACCTCTATGGGTCGTGTTTATTAAGTAGGGCGTTCGTAGGTTATTGCTTCTGTTGCAGAAATGACAGCAGTTCGTACGACACACGATCGAAAGCTTAACTTAGATCGTAGAACACAGTTTGCGTATGTTTTTTTTGTTTTCAAAAGTATCCACTATATAGTTGTAGTAGTAGTAGTAGTTTAGAGAAGGCCAAGAGGTCTAGCTAATAGACCCGAAGGGTCCTTGCCACATACCTCAAATCTCTTCTCAACCACCAACCCCACCTCCTGTTTTTCCTGACCGCCTGATGAAGGCCAAAATCTCTCCATGGTAAACACACCGTCTTCTCGTTCTGCAATATTGCTGACACGAAGACGGCGTGCCTAGCCCTTGCAAAGGCAGCGCATCCGCCCACTTAACAGCGGGGGGTTTCATCCTTCTGCCCTCACTCCTGGCAAGTAGCTCTCACCTTAAGGGCCATCCGGCTCATGTCTTTTCTTAGACGGTAGTGCCCTGTAATGACTCCGACCTGGGTGCCAGGCACAGTCCCTCGTCAAGAACCATTCCGCAGTGATGTTATCACCCTCAGCGATAAAGCCATTGGAAGATTTCTCCACTTTATTGAGAGGGCCCGATCAGTTCGTTATCTGATTGTCGCTCTTGCTTAGGATCTATAAAGGCCTAAAAAGGGCTCCAGGCCCATGAATGGGGTATTAGAACCGAACTTGGCAAGTTCATCTGACAACTCGTTCTCCGCCACCTCGCAATGTCCCGGCCCCAATATCAGCTTAACTCGGCCGCTTTAAGGCGTCGCTGCAGCTCCTGGAGCAATTTAGACTTATTATTTGACTATCAGAGCAAATTACTACTCCTCTTCATTTCTTTGTCTGTCTTCGTCCATTGTTGCAACCATCATGTTTGTGTACCGCTCTGCTTGGAACACTGTTGCGTGCTTTTCCAGGAGGAAGCTTACTAAAAACAAACAGCATGCTCTTTGTTATAGAGGTATATCTATATAATCAGTAGCAACAGTGAACAACATGGGTTTCTTCAGGGTAAATCTACGACGATCAGTATGGCTATAGGGTCAGCAGATGAGAGAAGGTACCGAAGTACAAACTTTCTGATACATTTGTCTAGGTTCACCTGATGTCAGGTCAAGTAGTAGCCAATAATTACTATTGTATAGTACTGTCTATCTCCGACTTAGTAAGTTTGGAGTAGATGGCGCCGGCTGTAACACACTACTGGTTGAAATTACCTGGGTTTGTTTAAAACCTCTAGTACCGTTCTCTCATCTGCTGACCCTATAGCCATACTGACGAGCCGTTATACGGCGAAACGCGTCTATGCACGGGTCGGCAATCGGCAGATGGTAAAGAACGGAAGGTACAGAAGTGCAAACTTTCTGATACATTTAAACTATAAGCTTAAAATTATTCAGATGCTTAAATTACATCCAGTCAATATTACGACGCGACGCTACGCGACGTGGCGAATCCTACTGTAGGAATCCGTCTAAGAATACAATAAACGCCAGCCAATTTACCTCGATCAATGGAATATTGATATTTTCATTTTCTTAAGACACGACATTATCCAATAGTAGTCAGGCGAACTCGGCACTCGGTGGAGAAACGAATTACAATGTGAAAACTTGTGGAGAGTGCTCCGATGAAGCACCAGCCATGCAGTTAAAATGCTTGCATCCCAAGCAAGGGGATTGGATTGCATGATTCACCGATTCGTCTTTGCTACTAAAACTCTTCCAAAGTTTTTGCAAGAAGGGCTTGACATTTTGATTAGAATTGTTAATTATATGAAATGTAGTGCTATGTAAAAACATTGATTCTTATCGCGAAGGTATTCTCTTCTTCACTATTGATCGTGGGATATCAAAAGGAACTGTTGTTGGCCATGTTTTTAAATTGGAAAACGAACTAAAACTGTTCTTAGAAATGAAAGGAAAACACGATCTTATGGCATACTTTAATAATGAGACCCGGATCCAAAGAGTAACTTTATCAGGCATCTTGTATCAGCTAAACAAGCTAAAGTTGAAAATTCATGGTACGTGGATAATGTACAATTATCAGAGATAATATTCAGGCGTTCTTATAAAGCTGCGAAAGTGGCTCCGTAAAGTAAATTTTAGAAAATTTACAATATCTGGACAGCTTTGCATCAAGCTGAAGCCTCGGAGACAGGAATTGTACACAATCTTACTGAGGAAATCAATGATCACCTTCAAGCACTTGCATCTGAAATTCAACGTGAATTCCCTGAGCAGTATAAATTGTAATGTCATTTCATGCATCTGTGGATGAAGTGCGGGGTGAGTTTTTGGAGCTTCGAAATGAATCCTCAGCACGTGATATAAAAATCGTTTACTCGATTTTGTTGTTCTATTCCTCATTTGTATTCTAAAGTTTCCATGCCTCCTTTTCAAATATTAGTGATATTTTTGCTTCTAGTTATCTCTGCGAAAACGGATGTTTAACTTCTGCAGATCGAGATGGAAGTCAGAAATAAGTTCAGTAATCACATTAAATATATTTATTGTTATTGACAAATTTTGGTAAAATTTGGGCGTATTCTCGCCGCACCGCCTGCGGTGCTTTTAGAAACGGGGGTCGCGTACATGTTTAAAAAATCTAAAAAGGGTCCGAAGGGTCACCAATAAAAAAAAAGGAACCATTGATCTATAGAAACCCGTGCATACTCTGGGTCACCCTATATATTTTTCATATTTAAAATTGGAGTATCATAATTTCGAAATTAATTTTAGTAATATGTTTAGTATGAATTATTAAATTATTATTATTTGCTTTTACCGTAATCCTTCGTAGAAAATTGCTATTACGCAATGACTTATTGCGTTCCTCATAGATTCGCACCTGCAATGTCTATAGCTGATTTCTACTTGGCACAAATAAATTGACCTATATGCAGCAAAATAATTGCTCTAAAATTAGCGATAACCACTAACAAGATTGATCATTAATTAATGCCAATAACGATGACGCTTTAAGACTTAATTTTATAAATCATTCTTTAGTCAAAACCTAATCAGTCGTTGTGTTTGTTGAGACTTTTAACGACTAATTGGTTTAATTATCTAATATGGTAAGATTAATTTGATTTAATTAAAAAACATCCATTTAATTCTTGGATAAGTTTAATATAATATAGCAATATACATTAAGGTGCAAAATTTGTATACATTATTTTGGCAAATTGGCAAATGTTGGAATTTGTGGAGATAAAGCAAAATGTTGAATATATCTAACAGAAAATCTGCGTAGTTTTTATTGATAAATGAAATAAGTCTTAAGTTGCTATTTTTGACTAAATTCATAATTGTTTTTTAGTAAATTCTTAAAATATAAATGCTTACTTTGAACAGCAATTACTGGTATTTATATCCATAAATGCATTTTACATTTGTTGCTTGTTAATCAAAACCTTTTCTCATCTAATTTATGAATTTAATGTATGCAATTATTAACTTTTAGCAACCAAAGATAGGTCTAGCATATCTACGTTTAAAATATATGACATAAACACTTGATGGTATTTATTATTTTCACCTCTATTTTTTAAATCGCTTCCATGTGCCTCCATTTAAAGTATCCTATTGATGTCTTAAGATCACTACATAACGTTTGTGATTTACCAAGTTTGCTTTCATCTTTCTTAGTCTCTGTTCTTTATCTGAGCAATTTTCCACTAAACTTGTCTCTTCTATTATTTGCTTACTATATTTATTTCTTTGGTTTGGCGATCATTCATTGCGATTCCTAGACATTTTTCTGGGATAGATAGACATTGATTATCCCTTAATTTTACTAGGAAGGTTTTAAATCCCAGTGCCCGTGCATATAAGAGAACACAAATATATCCAGTTTTTTTCATTAAAACTGTATTGAACGTTACCCATTTTATAAAAATGTCGTTCAAATCAATACTTATAAGAGAAATGTCTTCACATATGTTTGATTAGCATGAAACATCACCATTAGAAATAAGGAGCTCAAATCGATTGTAATATATTATCTGATTGAAACCCCCTTATTGGGAAAACTTTATGTGACCATGCCACTACAACCAAAGTGGCTTAGACTGTGCTAAAACAAATATGATATAAATAGCATGGGAATCTAATTAAATGCTCGATATTTTATGCTGAATGCATAATAATTTATTCAGTTAATTTATCCAAGTGTAAGAAAATAATGATCGCTCGATATATCTAATAAATTTTAAATATAAAACGTATACTTAATAAAGGAAATTATTACTCCCTACCAGATTCATATGCTTCCTAAAATAATAAGAGTTTTCCTATTTTATTATATTCTGATATAGAGCATTATTATAATCCTTTTGGGGTGATAGAAAAGTTTGAGGTAGCTTTATACCAATTATAAGATTTTACATATTATTACATATCATTATTATAGAGACAGTGCAATAGATCAAAAAAATAAATACTGTTTAGGCAAATGATTTAATCGATGATTTGCACAATAAAAGACCGACAATTTTCAAACAGAAATGAATCAATCATCAATCAATAAAAGTTGGGTTAGTTTGGGATCCGTTTAGGTCAGCTGCGATATAAGCAGCTTGATATTATTACAATCTGAAAATTTGAGTTAATAATTCACAGTACTTATCGAGCATTATTATTTGTCTATATGAGATTACCCTTAAACGCAAAATTGTATTCAATAGTAGGCTTAAATTATCATCTACATCTTCTTTCATTGAAGTACCAACGTGAATTTAGCGTACACACTTTATAGTGTAAATATTATCCTAGAAGAATAATCAATTGGTATTCTATTTTTAGTGATACGCACGGCTGTTATTGATAATGGTTTGAATTTTTAAAATAATAATTTGCTGGAACAGACCTACTATTATCTGACATATTTTATTATTATAAGAATTTTGAGTTGCTAGAAGAGTTAGAGGTAGCTTTAGACCCATTGTAAGATTTTGCACATCATCAGATATCATTATTATAGAGGCTTAACATCCCCAATGCATAAAAAAATACTGTTTAGGCAAATGATTTAGTCATTACTGTGCAAAATAAAAGACCGACAGTTAGTAATAACATATATACCTTATAAACTTTTGTCTCTCCAACTCATTATAATCGTAGTAGAATCTTTTCAAAAGCAATTATGAAAGCTTCGAAAGCATTACAAATTAAAAAAAAATCGATTTACAGATCAAAAATTCCGTCCAAAGCACGGACATTGAATACAAAAAAAATGTATACATAATTTAAAATAGGAACAAAATACGAAACAATTTTAGCGACCTCAAGTTTCATTGCTACTAGGAATTTTTTCATATTTGGAGTTTTCCGTGGTATCTTCAGAAGTATTTATTACTGATTACTGATTCTCCTATGATTCTTTCCCTGTTTTCTACGTAGTTTGTTCAATGTTCAAGTGGAAACTCAAACTGTATTTTGAAGAGTAATTTTTCTCCGGCCATTTATTTAGGGACGTGTGGGAATATTAGTGAAGTGCTAACGTTTTTGACCAGTTTTGACCAGATTATTTATGAGTGTATATTTAATATAAATCTCAAGGCAAATAATTTCATAAATTCCGTTTTGACTGGAGATTTATGGTCAAGAACAACGAAAGGTATGCAATTTTTAGACTAGCTGTTTGGCTTGTGAATTCAAGGCACGTGAAGATTCATGCTCTAATATGAGGCTGTTGGTCGCAGTCTCTCGCATTAGCTGATTAGCTGATTTTCCGAACGAGTTGGCCCCCGTAAATGGTCTCTGAAGTTTCAACAAAGGAAATATAATTGTCACCGTATTTGACATTTATTAAATGGAATCCTTCTAAAACCTTGATTTACATTCCTTGCTTAGTTATTGTTGGTCCTAGTTTATAGCTATTTGTATAGCTATTTGTTTCTAGCTAATCTTTGGCTTGATAATATATTTGAGTAGCTATTGTGGATTGGTGGTTTCATCTGCAACAATCTGCAAAGAGTAATTGATAATAGTGCCAAAGTATTCTACAGTAATTTTCTATTCTTGTCTCCATCCAGGGTTTCTAAACATAAATTTTGAGAAATCTAACGACTGGTGTCTTCCGAAGAACGCAGGTTCAGGTTGCTATGGTCAAACATAGATGACGTACTAAGCACCATCTTCAAAGTGATGTTCGTTCCGTAAAATAAACTTTTGTAATCTAGAGTACACTGTATCAACTTCCTCATGCAGAAAAATTTAGGCGACCGACAGGGTTAATAGCAAGAAAAAGTACAACGGACAGGAGACAATGCAACCGGTCGATCTTGAAATTGTGGAAACTGCTAAATAGAATGTATAGTGCGAGCTGTCAAAACTATCATATTTTTTTTTCTGAACTTAACTTAACTAGGTAACTTAGTTATACCATCCCTACTTCAGACATCAATTAGGGTCAAGTGGTGTAGAAATGAGACATTTTATGAATCTTACAATTTTTAACGCGTTAGGGTCTAACATAAATTTTTAAAAAATAACTGTGGTATGCAGATTTTATTACTGTATAACATAAACACAACATATATAACAAAATTATTAATGTTATCCAAAAAAAGAAGTAAAAATCGTGTCTCATTATTAACTGGGCTTTGGGGCAAAAGTAATACAGCCGTAAAAGACAACTTGGTGGAAATGATACTGGTATAAACATTTATCAAAAACAATAGAAAACACAAGTTGTGGTGAAACACAGTATCCCCAGCAAATGTTGGAGCTGGTAGCCTTACTACATTTTTTTTAGGCACTTCGTATTTTTCGGGTATTTCAAGAAATTAAAATTTCATCCGAGGCAAATACGACGCAGAATTCTCGTTTCCACACACAGATTCTACTAGTGCAACGTAATATTTTTTTTCGTACAACATTTGACCAAAAAATAAAGGCTATCCTTATTGTCTATTTTAGTTGGATTATACTAATAATAACAATAATAATAATAATAATAATAATAATAATAATAATAACCCCCGCAAGGGGTAGCAACTTCGGTTACTATTTGGGGAGTGACGACCCCACGGACCCTGAGTTACCTGGCAGTAGGGTTAAAATGCCGTATCCCCTGCGTTAAAGGGGACACTCATGAAAATGGAGAATAGATGCCGCCTCGGGAAACAGCCGCTACCGGAGAATCGTCCGGGCACATCCAGAGCTGGTGATGGATGTGACAGCATGCAAGGCACCAGTGTTCGTCTGCGTAGTTGGCGGCCAACGACCTCCCAAGAAGCTACCGCAAACATAATCGAATCTGAAAAAGAGGAAACCTTAGTGTTAGACCTCACAGGAGTCGACGAACAGGCTCCTCCAGTTCGGGATGTTGTGGAGCGTAATGCTCCACCCACCAGAGCTGATCCACCAAAACGTATGCGTTGGACTAATGAAATGAACCAGCAGATCATACGTTCATATTTTAAATCTACTAACCTAGAAAGAGATAAGACATTATACCGTCAAACGATGCACCGCGAGTTTATTCAAAAGTTTCCCCAATATGGACATGTAACGGTTCAACGCGTCTCAGACCAACAACGAGCAATAATTCGTAACAATTTACTGCCTGGAATAACCATACAATCCATCAGAGAAGAAGTAAGGCAAGAATTAGAAGACCAGGGCGAACACTTGGAAGAACCAAATGCCGAAGCAGAACCTTTAATTGAACATAATATCCAAAATACAACTATGGTAAACGATGTCGAGGATCCAATAGAAAACACTGCAGGAAACAATCTCAAAAAATACATCGCAGAATACAAAGGAATGGATCCGAGTTTTTGGCCTATACTCCCAAACCTAAAATTTCACCCCGAAACCAACAACAAAATCCAAAGTATAAATAACACATTAAATCATATGTTGACAGATGATATACAACTCCGAGAAATACATTTGCATATATATTGTGCTGCAAGAGCGACATTACTAGAAAACCAAGGCTCTGAAATTGAAAAGAGATCTATCAACACAAAAGTAAAACCTAGTTGGGAAATTGGACTATTGAGGAAGTTGGAAATGTTACGGAAGGATGCTGAACGAATACAACAGTTACACAATGGAAAATACAGCGCTAGAATATTAAAGAGACTACCTAGGCTACTTAAAGAACAGTTAAACGATAACCCTAGAAAAGATCACAATCATATCATTCTCAACCATCTAGACACTGTTAAACAGCGAATAGCAGTGTACTCAAACAGACTTCGTCGATATAAGGAAAGCAATGAAAGGAAAAGACAAAACAATTTATTTACGACGAGTGAAAAGAGGTTTTATAGGGAATTACAGGAAAATAACGCAAAAATAGTTAATGGTGTGCCAACACGTGAAGAAGTGGAAAAGTTTTGGGAAAGCATCTGGACAAACGAAGAGAATCATAAAGAAAATGCACCATTGATAAAGAGAGAAGAAGAAAGACATCGACAAACACCTGAAATGGAAATGCCTGAAATACGAGTAAAGGATGTATCCGAAGCAATTGAAAAGACAGCTAACTGGAAGGCCCCCGGGAGGGACAAAATCCAGAACTTCTGGTACAAAAAGTTTGAATGTTCACATAAACATATAGCTAGAGAATTGAACAATGCACTTAGAGATCCAGCAAAGCTGCCCCAATACTTAACTACTGGAATTACTTACCTGTCACCTAAAAGTAAAAGTACACACGACCCTTCACAGTATAGGCCCATCACCTGTTTGCCAACGATGTATAAGATTCTAACGTCGATTCTTTGCTCTAAAATAAACCATCAGAACAATACGACATATTAACAGATGAACAAAAAGGATCAAGGAGGGGGGTTTTGGGTTGCAAGGAACAATTAGTAGTAGATGAAGTGGTACTAGAACATATAAGAAATTCTAAAAGAAACGTAAGCATGGCTTACGTCCACTATAGAAAAGCTTTTGATTCGATACCACATAGTTGGCTTATCCACATATTAAATATATACAAAATACATCCAACTCTAATCTACTTCCTTGAAACAATAATGAAGACTTGGCGCACAGTTATTTCCATTAAAATAGAAGAAGAACATGTAGAGACAGGAAAAATACGCATAAAAAGAAGAATATATCAGGGAGACTCCTTGAGCGCTCTTTGGTTCTGCACGGCTCTAAACCCTCTGTCTAACACCCTTAAAAATACCAAATACGGTGTAAACATCAAAAGCAACCAAGGAAATACTAGCTTAAGTCATCTGTTCTACATGGACGACCTAAAGGTTTATACATCTAACAGAAGCCAACTAGACAGTGTCCTAAAGCTTGTACACAAGATGAGTACAGACATTTCTATGAACTTCGGCCTAGATAAATGTAAGACTGTTACGATGCAGAAGGGATGTCTTATTGAAACACCAAACTTGGAAATAAACCAAGAAGTGCAAATCACGGCCGTATTTGAAGAACCGTATAAGTATTTAGGTTTTGCTTAAAAACATAAAATCGAACACAAGAAAGTGAAAGAGAGATTAAGCAAAGAATTCGAACTTAGACTTACGCGTATTCTGAAATCCAAACTAAATTCCAAGAATCTTACCAAAGCCATAAACACCTATGCTATTCCTGTGTTGATCTATTCGTTTGGAGTAATTAAGTGAAATGACACTGAACTTCATAACCTAAACAGAATGGTGAGGACGCGGTTAACAAAATTCCGAATGCATCATCCTATATCTAGCAAGGTACGGATTAACCTACCAAGAAACAGCGGAGGAAGAGGTATTATTGATATTCGAAATATGTGCTATCAACAAATACAAGAAATGCGTGATTACTTCTATAAAAAGCACGATAACCTACTATATAGAACGATAATTCACGCCGATATCAAGTACACACCACTCAATCTACATAATAGGCAACAATCTTACCTATAAAATATCATTGGCGTGCAGCAGCAATTGGACGAGTGGGCACGAAAAGAACTCCATGGCAGGTTTTATAATACCCTCCGGAATAATTGCGTAGATAAGGAAGCATCTCTGACATGGTTAACTGAAGGACGTCTCCATCCAGAGACGGAAGGTTTTCTTATCGCCATACAAGATCAGGTGATAAATACCAGATACCACCGAAAATATGTCCTCAAGGAATCTATTCAATCATCAAAATGCCGAAAATGCTCCAAGAAAGACGAAACCATAGATCACATAACCTCAGCTTGTGAACGCCTGGCTAAGACTAAATATATCGACAGACATAATCAGGTTGCAAACATAGTCCACCTAGAATTGTTAAAACGGTGTCATATTAATGGGAATGAAAAAGCGCCCCCTTATTATAACCATAAACCCAATCCCGTAGAGCAAATTGTTGTTACAAACTTTATTGGGACAAGGGGATCCTAACACAATCGGCCTGACATAGTTTTAGTTGACAAAGAAAATAAAAAAGCTTACCTAATTGATGTATCTATTCCAAACACCGACAATCTCAGTAGCAAACACGAAGAGAAGATAGGAAAATACGAAGATCTGGCTAGAGAAATTGAGCGCATTTGGGAACTGGAGAAGGCTATGGTAGTTCCACTCCTAATATCTTCCATCGGAGTCGTCCCTTAAAAGTTGAAAGAAGGATTAAGAACGTTAGAGATACCTGAAACTACTTACCGTGCAATGCAAACAGCTGTAGCACTTCAAACATGCAGCATTGTCCGAAACTTTCTAGGAAGTAGCACAAGAGAAGGTTAATCTTGGTATAAAAACCCGATTGCCTTCTTACTTACTTACCCGACAACCGGAGATTAAAAAAATACTAATAATAATAATAATAATAATAATAATAATAATAATAATAATAATAATGATAAAAATCGTTTATTACTCACAGTGATTATTTCATAATAAATACATGAATCGATTTACTCTAAAAACAAAATTACTCTAACATAATCTAAGAGAAAACGCTATTGAGTAAAAAGCCCACATTTCAGAGTTCTGCTAAAGGTCAGATTCTGTTCTCCCAATGCGGCTTAAAAGAGAAAAAAAGAAAAAAGAAGAGTAAAATAAGCCTAATACTAGTCATTATTAACTAATACTTAAACTAGTAGGGAAAGGAAATGTGGGAGGGGGTGTAAAGGTAAAGGGTAAAGGACAAAAAAAGAAAAACTATTGATGCTCAAACAAATATCGGGTTAATTCCCGACATGACAGTGTAGGATCTTTAAGCGATTGATTTCCTTCATCGGCAATGCCTTTTGTTGTTACATTCTCAGTGTCAGTTTCTTCTTGACACGGAATACTGTCATTTTCCGATGAGGAGTGTGCCTGCCACTCTGCCCCTTGAGTCAACTTTTCTTGGGTGCTTTTTCTTCTTTTGCATACTTTCGCTGGATTCAGTATTTCGTCTTCGCTTTAACACAGGATTTGTGTTCTTTATTTTTTTTTATATCCTCAAATAAAGTAGATGGTTGTTGCTCAACATTTAGTATTTCTACTCGTATTTTCAAATGATTCTCTCGCACTAATATAAATTTTGTTTGTTGTTTATTCTTCAATTTGCTCTTTGCAAATCTGTTCTTATCTTATCTACCTTTTCTTGGTTCAATTCATAAGTACCTAGTGAGTAAGGATTTTAGGCAAATTTATTGTGTTTTTGAGGTTTGATGTCATTTAGACGTTCCACCTGATATTATACCCTATATATAAGCATCAGTAAACCAAAACAACACTTGGGTGGGGTGGGGCAACTTAAACAAAGAAATGTTATTTGCTATAGCAAGTTCAATGGTTCCCTTATCCATCCATAATAACTAAAAGCCGTCTTTTCATAGCCATCAAGCAAAATTTTGAGAATCAGCTATTGAAGACAACAGTTGTCATCCATCCTTTATCAGAAAAGGCGTAGCAGGTACCTTCTATGTTGTTTGTTTCCTTCCATGTGCTCCACAGATTCTGCCGTTGAATATAATGAGAGTTGGTAATAATAGCCAATTTGCAGAAATAGAAGCAATTGTATTTATAAACTCCTCTGAACTTACCCTGGAATTGATTGCCTTTTGCTCCACAAATGATTGAAATTTTGTTTGGATTGTTATAGAGCCACTTCGGCCCCGGCTCAAGGATGTAAACTGCACAAGTGCAAGTTTAGTGACCCTAATGAAATTTGTACCTAGTTTCGTCGATTCGGTGTCTATTCGGACACCGTTTTCAAGAAAAGCAAAAAACTAAAAATGAAAATGGTTACCAAATACAATAAAACAGTAAAAAGCTCTTGCAGATTGTCAGGCTTTAAACTGACTTTGACAAGATGACAATTATAATGCCATATTTAATTACTGGGTAACTGGTATTTAGTTTGATAATAAGGTGTTATTTGGTAAATTAATTTGTTTATGAAGTTTTATATATATATAATTTGGTGTTATTCGCTTTGGAAGAATTTAATGATTTTTGTTGAAAGGATTAGTTAATTTTTAAGTGTCCCTTATCAACTTCAGTTTTTAGCAAAGGTAACCATGTACTATTGAAACTTACAGAAGTTGAAGCAACACATTTATCTTTATTTAATAAAATTAAAGCACTTTCTTTAATTTTACGTTTTTTAGAAGAAGGCTCCTTTGCCAAAATACTAGAAGCGTTCCATTGTATTCTGTGATTGTTATCAAATGCATGTTGACAAATATGTGGCTCTATAACAATCCAAACAAAATTTCAATCATTTGTGGAGCAAAAGGCAATCAATTCCAGGGTAAGAATGAATCCTCCACAACAATATAGAACATATTTACATCCTCTGAACTTATTGGCCCACGGCAGCAACTTCTTTGATTCTCCCTAGATTCAAGTTGAACATGTTTCATGTTCAATATCGATGGCGTATATGCTAAACCAAGCGGTTGGAACTGTTTCATCGAGGCGATTATAGAAGAAGTATATCATAAATTGGTTGCTGGTAACTGTCCAACTGTCCCATTTTCTTTTCGCTCACCTGATTTATTTTTTAAATAAAGTTAGAAAATTATTTTCGATATCGTATGTTGCATTATATTATTCGTGTATGCTTTCATATCAGAATTTAAATCAATATGATTATATGTCTTAAATATGTAGATATTATTGTCACATGTTTGTTTCATTAAAGCGTTGTTTAATGACAAAAAACAGACTGTTTCATTTTTCCTCTACAGTTTAGGTTTCACCTATTTTCACCTATTTACACCACTTTACCCTAAAATTTTTGAAACTATCATTTACTCAAAGCTAACCAATTAAGTTATTAGATAAATGTTAAAAAATAACCTTTTAAATTATGTTGCAAGATTTAAAAATCAAGTTCGTTCCGCAGCCGTTTCAATCGTTATTAATCAACGGTATTTCATCAGCTACGAGATATGAGTCTTAAATTTGAAAATCATCAGATTCTCAACTACCAGAAATTTAACGTTTTATACATATGCACCAAATAAAGGGACGTATCGGAACATGTCTTCCAATGGGTGTGGTGCAGTCTTTAAAATATAAATGAACAGCACATTTTTGTGTGGTGTATGATTTGAAACTAATATACATTTTAATACGAATAAATAAAAAACGAGTACCTATTTCCTAGTAAAATCGCCACTTAACTATTGCAGAAAGAGAGTTTTTTTTTAATATTTTCTTTCCACTTATTTTATGTTGAACCCTCCGGTGTAATGTAAATCATTAGAACAGTAGTAATCAAGAATTTTGCCGCATTTATTTTGCACAAAAACTATTTTGTTTTGTTTATTTTTTAATCTGTCTAAAAAATCTAAACCTCTCTAAATTGAATAACGTTGACGCAAACCACCGAAGCTAACGTAAGCTAACCCAAAGTATTCTTAGCGCAGGGTGAATTTAAAAAATATATTACTTAACCCTATTTTATAATTTTCATGTGTGCGCATGCAAACAGTTTTACACATCCAAATTAACCAAGGATCAAAACAACTAATAACAGCTTAATATAGAGAATTTTTAACTCGACTTGACTTAACTCAACGACGTTTTATCAAAAATTCTGCTATGCTCTGATTAATAAGTTAGGGTTGCTAGTTAGCTTTAATCTGCTTTATTTAGTATGGTCATGAATAGACTTGGTTTTAAGTACTAATCGTTAAATATAATTCAATTAGCTTCGATTAATTTTAGCTAGAGTTATAGTTAGGTTTAGTTAAATACAAATGTTACTGATTTTTTTTTTAATTACTTTTTTATTTTCCTTTTTAGGCTAGTTCGAAAGATGTAAGTATGATTAATTTAGGTTGAATACACATTTCCTTAGAGCAAATACACTATGTTACGCATATTTCAGGATGTCGTGCTAGATTACGAAGCTTTAAAACACTTGGATATAGCCAAAGACCAACTGAAAAGTAAGTAGTTCTATCTATCTAGTTTAGTTGCTACTGTCTCGGTATTTCTATATAGTAATGGGTTTCCGACATTTTTTGAAAATCAGAAGTAAAACATTGGTATCAATTTAAAATTAAAAAACATTTTTTCATAGCAATTTTTTATCATCTATAAATTATCTTCATAAGATTTTAATTTTAATTCCAAGCATTGTTTATCTGCCGATAATCACCTATATATGGAATAAGAGCTTCTAATTTCAATTGAGGGAGAAAGGAAAAAAACAAATTTCTCCTAAGCGGAATATTATTGTCCCTTCAATATTCAATGCCAAAAGATGTTTGTGTACAACTTGCGTTATTTTCAAGCAGGATCCATAAATTAATATGGGTTAAATAGTTATCATTAATTTACAAAATTTCTTTAACCTTCCGGAAGTGGCGCACTATATAGTAACACAAGTCTGACAGACCCAGCTAAGGAAAAAATATGTAGGGTAATTTTTAACAAAAATGTATTGCGAGATATGTTTTATCGTATTATTTATTAGTCAAAAATAAAAACAAAACGTTAAAAAACAAAATTGGTTCCAAATTTATTCTAAAAGGAAAGTAACACATAAAAAAAAATTACGAGAGATGCAAATGCATAAAAAAACAACAACTAAGATACTTTTTTTTTGGTTTTTCTGCTTTAAATGAGTAGAACATAAGTCAGATGTTCAGTTTTAATTATTGTCTAAGGCATCCGAACAAACAGGACACCAAGATTTTAGGTGAGAGAGGCATATAAATTTCTTACATTTTTCACAAAAAAATCTGGTTTTCGAGTCCTTTACACATGCAATGTTTTCTTGCGGCTCTGAATTGGCAGATGTTCCGGCATAATCTTGTCTCCTCTCCCAGACTGCTTGTGGAATATTTTGTTCAAAAGAACGCCGAACTAAATATGGCTTATGTAAAACTAATTTTTATGAACCACTACACAATACAACAGTTGCCCTATTTCCAAAATATTATTTAAACAATACATCAAAAAATATTGTGATTACTTACCAAAATAGAAAAAAAAACAAATTACTCAACACACAAAAATAGTTACACGGATAGTGGCGCCAAGTCTCACAGACTTTATAATGACTTTTGTCAAAAGTCAACCTCCGTCGATCTCCCTAGTCAGGCTAACACTGAACGGTATTGTAGGAAGGTAACGGGCTGGACGCAGTTGTAGCGATATCTGGAGATCCAGGATACGCAACTGAAAAGTGGCCGGGTCTGTTAGACTTGGCGCCACTTCCGGAAGGTTAAAGTCCTCTCATCTTGTCTTAAGAATTAACATTCGTTCTTTATAATATGAAATTTAGACGAAACTTATTAATTTGTTTTTTTTTATCAAATTTGCGGCCTTTGCAATATTTTTCCTTAAAAAAACGATTCCCCTCTTAATCAAATTCCTAATTTAGTTTTCATCTCCTAGTGTTGAAGCAAATCTTTGATTCCTTTGATTTGGACAAAAAAGGAGAAATTGGTGTTGACATGATTGGTCAGATTTTAGATATGTTAGGTCACCAACTTAGTCCTGATGAATTATCAGTAAGTACAGATTTGTTCTATATAATCTATAGTTACGTGCTAATAAAAGGAAACAAATTTCATTAAAGGCGAAATATCAATATTCCAATTTTGCTTTAGATAATAAGCCTCTTCACCTTAAACACATATTACAGTAGTCAGTTAAGTAAATTGACAGATTCAGATGTTTGCCACAATTATTTTAAAATGCTTATACTCAATATTTTTCAGTCAACTCTGTTCGAATCGGCGCAGCGCAAGGACGCAAGGAAAGAGAAAACCAGACAGGCACCTCAGGGACATTATTTGAAAGAAGGGATGACCTAACCTTAGTTATTTCAAGGCTTTCTAATTTTCGATCTAGATTTTCTTCTAGGAATTAGATTTTGTCGCGATGGAAGTCATTCTTTTCCTCGGGCTCAAGAACGAGAGTTATTTCTCGTTTATTACTTAAACCTTTCAGCAGCCTCAAGTTGCCATTTTCATTGCACTCCAATAAAATAAATTCATTATGTGCCAGTATTCAAAATCCCAGATTACAAACACAGTAACTGAAAAACAGCTTGCTGCACCGCACATATTTCATTGTTTCCTTCATTTTTTTCTCACAAATAACACACAGTTTTGTAAAAGAAACCTCAATCTTGAATATTCAAAACATTAAGTCAATTGGAATTCTTACTTATCTTGAACTTACTATATAAAAACGATCGCCACAACAAATCAATTGATGCCTGTGATTTCTGCATAATATCATTTAGTACTTATTTACAGTAAATTCTTCTGGCATATCTTGAACCATTCATAAACTTGGAGGTGTGTAGTAGGTAGTACTTATATCATGCATTGATCTATTTTAATTTCCACAGAAAATTATCAAGGAAATTGATGAAGATGGCAACGGAGTTATGAGTTTCGAAGAATTTGCACATCTTGCAGCAAGATTCCTTGTTGAGGAGGAGGAAGATGTTGAAGCAATTTTAAGAGAGCTAAAGGATGCCTTTAGATTGTATGATAGAGAAGGTAA
>MU182527.1:122429-166184 GCA_016904865.1 Pissodes strobi | reverse complement strand
TTTCTCTCTCTCTATCTCGCTCTCGCTCTCGCTCTCACTCTCACTCTCACTCTCACTCTTACTCTTACTCTTACTCTTACTCTCACTCTCTCTTTCTCTTTCTCTTTTTCAAATCATATACAGGGTGGTAAAACAATTAATTTTTGAAAAAATTCAACTTTTTGCGAAATATTTCGGTACAGGAAAATCATACATCCTTCTCGATGTGAAATTCGAACTCAGCGCACCCAAACCCCCCCCCCATATGATATTCGAATTAAAAAAAGATCATCCCCCTACGAAATTCCCTATATCGTGCCGAAATCTGAAGAAAAATGGTGGATTTTGAGACAAAAATTAAATTTTATCGAATACCTGCCATATTTGAAGTCCTATCGAAAAACTGTATAGGACCTTTTCGATAGACATTAAAACGGCGCTGCTAATGGCGCAAACCGATTTGAGATATCTCTTTTTGTTACCGAGCTAATAAAGAAAATATAAAAATCACGTTTGGTCTGTTAAAAAAAAACGAAACGTCGTGCGATCAAACTGTATACGGAATAATATAGTACTCGACGAGACCCATGTTTTTCCTATTTAAAGTTTCCCTCTAACTCTTACCGTTTTCGGATTAAAGCCAATTTAATGAAAATCTCGATTTTTTTGAGGTATATAAACGTGAATTTTTCCGAAAAAATTTTTGGAAAAAAAATATCCGTTTTTATGACGGAAACAGTTAAAGGGGTCAATTTACATGTCATTAACGTAAAAATTCAATTTCCAAAACCATATACAGGGTGGTAAAAAAAATATTTTTTGAAAAAAATCCACTTTTTTCGAAAAAAAGGCAATATATATTTTTTTTTAAGTTCGGCGACTCACATACGGGCTAAAGACCGTCAAAATACACATTTTTAGTAATATGTATTTTTTTCCGTATCACTCGTAGTTTTCGAGCTACCACCGTTCTCGAATTTAAACGGTCGATTTCTCGAAAACTAAGAATAATGTGTTTTTTTCGTAAAGAACCTTTTTTGTCGCCCTTGAGGTCCTCTACCTACCTGCCGAATTTCAAATCAATTGAAAAAAAAAAGCCGATAGGTTCCAAGTAGGTTCCGGCTCCTATGGGACAAAACGAAGCTTAGGTCGATATAAAAATGCGGTTTTCTCCGTTTGCCGAAATTATTTTTTTTTCTACCGTAACCTACTCTTTAAAAACGTGTTTGGCAATTTCCCCCCCTTTTCGATAAAATTTCGAAAAAAGGGGGAAGTGGGGAGGTGGGGAATACCCAATAACCTATCCGACTGGGCTCTGCTCGTCAATCGTACGACTTAGAGATTTGTTACTTGGTATTTAGGTAAAGATTTAAAAAAATTAACGATTGACGTTGACAAGTCGGTTACCATGGCAACCAATTAGAAAACTATCACGGTAAAATTCGACTAGCGATTGGTAACTCTAATTGTAAGGGCTTTCTAATTATAGGCCACGGTACGGATAGGAGCGTGGCAATAATGTGTGACCGAAGGTCACACAAACGAGGCCCGAAGGGCATCGCGCGTGCCGCAGGCACGAGTGGCCACGCCACTTGTTATGCTAGTTCTCCATTCATTGGGTATTATTCCGCTTTGCTCTATTTTTCCGAATAATTTTACTAATTCTTTTCCGATTTTTTGACCTCCGTACTTAAGTAATTCATTTGGAATGTTGTCAGTGCCTGGAGATTTTCGGTTCTTCAATCTCTGTATGGGCGTTTGTACTTCTTCCAGTGTTATTTTTTCCTCTTGTTCGCCTGGAGATGATGAATTTTCGATTTCTGTATCATCGCTGTTTTCGCTATTCTTATCATATAGGTTTTCAAAGTATGTTGCCCATGTTTCTTGATCTATTGCATTTATTACTATTTCCTCATTGACTGGCTTTTTTCTCTTTCGTAGCATGTTCCAGATCTTCTTCTGATTTACTATTTAAGAATGCCTAATATTTAACTGAAATTTACACAGTATATTGATTGATTTTTAATATTAATTTTAATTTCCTCTGATTTTGTATCACAGTTTTAACTTCACTATGGGCTTAAGCGCGCATTTTGACCACACCCCTTATTAAATATAAAACCCTACTTAAGGGTCAGTTGAGCGTTATCTGAAGAAATAAATCAAAATTTATATAAATGTTTTGCTTTTATTTGACATACCACTACCACTTAGTAGCCTATGAACGGAATAGCTGGTAGTAACCTGACCGATTTTCAGGCAAATTAGTAGTTTGGATTTAAACCGTTTGCAGTAAGCCGAGGATTCTCCATCAGGTAAGGTTTTGATGCGATCATTACGTTTATAAATATTATATTTCATTAATTTAGTTCTGATTAATTTAATTGGTACTGAGAAATTTTTGCCACTGAATTTTATATTTCAATTCACTAAATTTAATTTTGTGGGCCTCACCTTGGCCAATTAAATAGCAGAAGCTCTATAATTTTACTATCATGTTGACCAGTTTTTAGTATCTTCATTTAGAGAACATATATGAGTAAAACATCGAAATTTTTGTGATTATATTGGTAAATAATATTTTGCTCATGTATTTCATTTTGGGATCATCGTACCGTTTTCAGAGACGAGAGCTTTCCGCAGAGCTTATCTTAATTACAGGATATTGGTGGCTCAACTTTCTTTGTAAGTTGTTGCGGATAGCGCTTAAATATAATAATATCAACTAATAACCCCCTTGCACACTTTATGCCATAGCTGACATAGAAGCTTCGGCCGTACCTATCCTCAGGTAATACTCCATTTTAGATTTGCTCAGTAGGTTTATGTCACAAAATCTCAAACTAGGCTATTAATTCGCCTAATAATAATTTAAAGTGGCGAAAATCATTATGATATTTCGAGAAGTAGAAGATCCTGTCATTTTGAGACGCTTACGTATGTTAAGCTTTGGATCGTACTAGTGAGAAATCAGTTGATTTATCAAATTGCAAACTCTGTGTTCATGTTTAGCATTTTGATTTCTAGTTTTTAGCTTTTTAAAACGGAGACAGATATACCTTAAAAACAAAAAGTATTTTTTAAAGTATTTGCGCTTAGTTAGAGTCAATAATTTGAACCTCATGCTAATTTACACCCTGGGACTTGAACCGAAATGGTCCGATGTATTACAAATTCAAATTGTGTAAAATGCAAATATTTTCCACCATGAATCACCTAATCTTCTGACGTTATGGCGAAACGGCAATTTCAATAAAATTGTACCGGTCTTGCCGCATAAATGTAGCCTTTATGTAATATGCGCTTTGCACTCCTTTCTTCGTTAGAATAAAATTAATATTTGCTAAATACTTGTTCAATCGGCCAAAATCAATGTTTGTCGTTAGCTTGAAAGATATCGAAATTATCCATCCTAATTGAATATTGTGTGACACTAAATCCTTTATGCCATTTTTGGTTTGTCCAATTAATAATAAATTGGTGCCAAAATCCACAAAAGTAGGTGCACGGTGCACATACCACTGGCATATTAATTTAGTTAGACCTCAATTTTAAATTTGTTTTGTAACTCCTGAGTAATTTTCAGGGACATAGTCAACAAAGCTGTGGACACAATGGTGAATGCGCTGTTGTTAGGACTATTTTATGATTGCCTTCTATATTATAATCAATGCCAGTCTCAAGCTCGGATGAAAAAATGGAAGGTGGAGAAGCCGCACCTCAATAAAAAAAACCAGGGCTCATCTGGTCCGGACGAGATTCATCCTGAAGGACCCTTCCCTAAGGGATACTAAGTTAGATCATACCGTAAACCTCTTGGAACGCAAGAGCTGGTGGATTGGAGGGCACGGGTTTTTGGCTTGTTCGCCTGAACCGCGTGGATGAAGTGCCACTATAAAAACTTTCCTCGGGGAATATGACCCACCTCGTTGAATAAAGCCCTCCAACTGTGCAGGACATACTGCAGCTGGTGATTGTGTATTTATGCCAAAGCTAAACAAGGTGCTAATGCATAGAAACTTCTATGGACCCAGAGCAAACCCTACACTGGCAGCTCCTCCACAATCTGAAGAACGTTCTAGGATGGACCTCAGTTGCAGGGGTTGGATCTAACGCTGAGAACCATACTGGGACCCAGCGCAAAGCACGTTTCGGCAGCTCCTCCACAATTTGCGGAACCTTCGAGAACGGACCTCAGATGTGGGGGATTTTGTTAATTTGGGTTTAGCGTAAACCTCATATCGGCTGTCCATCCATGTGGCGGTTGAGGCTAATGCTGGTAACATTCCAGGAAAAAAAGCTTTCAAAATTAAGTGTTGCCTCCGTAATTTCGCAGCATACAGGGCGGTCCGGGACCTTGGCTTTTGGCCAATGCTGGCAACCTTCCAAACCAAACTATACTGCTTCACAAAAATCGGTTAATTTATTCTGAACCAGTGCTCAGTCAATAGTATAATATTAGGCGAAAAGTATTCTTGCAAAAACATTGTCAGCTCATCGAGCTTATTTCGTGCAGACTGTATAGAAAGAGCAGTTCTTTGGTTCATCAACCCTAAAAAACACCATCATCGACAAAATCAGGTTCTGTTAAGACTATTAGAATCTGGTTCTGAAAGAATATCTTTACATATTTCACCGTTACTTACATCAGCAATAATGCTTGTAATATGCAGTTGAGAATCATCACGTGATGATTAATATGCGTCTCATTGAGATCGGTAAATTCTTTAGTAGGAACGTAATAGGGTTCTAAAGACATTTTTATTATCTTACAAAATTAATCCAGCTAAGAGTGTTAAGTGCTATGATAATTCTATAGAATAATACTGCAAATAAACCACACTTGTATTTTTGTTTGCAACTACCTATATATAGAACATTGGGCAAATAAATATTATACCATAAAATATTTATATTGTATAAGTTGAAAAACAATTGACATCGAATTTTGACATTGCGGTGTTACTTTTTGGTGACATGCTGCAGACCTTTTCTGTTTATTTTAGGGTATCACCAAATGATTCAGTCTATCTTATCTCAATCCGATATTTTGATTTTTACTCGACAGTTCTTTAAGGTAGACGATTTTTTCTGAACTACTAGCTAAGTTGGGGTTTGGAACCGCAATACCAAAAACAAATTTTTTGCACTCGATGCGCGATGAAAATCTTGAATATGAACCAAGTCTGTCTGAAAATAATGGAAATTCTTCAAGCTAAAGTGAAAATGCTTCTGCTGCTGTGACTGAGATTGGTAATGGTAATGAGCTAGGATGGCGAGGCAGATCGAAACAAAAAAGTCCAGAGACATGGGCTTTAAATATCAGAAAACGAGACAAGAGAACAACTGGCGGAATTCGCGAAAAAATGAAATCGAAAAATTTGCAGATAGTCTGTCAATGTTTACTAAAAATATAATGCAACTCTAACTGATGACTTCAAGAAGATATTGTGTACAAGTTTTTGGGATATGGGGAATATAGATAGACAACGGGACTACATTATTTCTCATTTAACTCATAAAGAAGCTGCCAGGAAGAGAAAACAAAATTCACGTCGGAAATTTTCCCAAAGCTGATATTTTGACTACACTATATTCACTATTTACTATTTACTATTTACTACTACTATATTTTGGCGTACAAAGTACGTAGGCGCTTTTTTTTGCAGACTCTAGATGCATCTGGAAAAATTGTTCGAATATCACTTGAAAAATCAGATTGAATTGAAGTAGAACAGGTTCTGCACACCCCTGGAAATAAGATATAATAAGGAAATATAGAATTTCCAACCGAATACATTGATTCTTTCTCTAGAGTACCTGCCCACTGGTGTAGAAGAGACACAAAGAGCATCTTGAAGCCATATTTAAAAGGTAAAAAATAAATTATCTGTGTATAGAGCGTTGTGCTAAAAGTACCAAGCAACCAATTTCATTAGCCCACCACAAGCAACTACTAATTAAAAAAAACTTGCCTTACATATTTCGCGAAAAGTCCAATGATGGTGCCACAAATTCGAGCTGTTATTAGATCAATGCCCACAACACCAACTGGCTCAAACATCACAACAAGACCGACAACGAAGGTAAAAAAGCTGAAGCATTTGCCATTAGCTACGGGCTTACTCAACTTGTAGACGAACCAACTCGAATCTCAGAGAGGGGCGAATTCGCCGCCCTCCTGGATCTTTTTCTAACCACCAATCCTGACCAGTATATTATTACAGTTGGTCCACCAATAGATACATCCGACCACAAACTTATTACAACAGTTTGTGATTTGCCACTCATACAGAAGGATCCACCATTGCCTCGCAAAATCTGGCATTACAATTCTGCAAACTGGGACGATCTAAGGGAGTTCTACCTAGATTTTCCTTAGCTCGACGTCTGCTTTGGCACAGTGGCGGCTATTCAACGGAAGTAGGGGAAGTGCCACTTCCTCAAGAAAATGTAGATACTTAAAAAAAAACAACTAATTCATTCATCAGTAAATTAATATAGTTTAACATTCAATGATAACATTTTCTTAGTTTAGGAATAATCTGTTTCCCGTTACCCCTCTAATAATTAATAGGTCAATTAATTATTGTCAAATATTAAAACCAAAGCTGCAAAAAACAAGAATAAGAATCATGCCACCTGCACATTGCCCGTTAACTCCACTGTCGAATAGAGCCGAGGTGAACCCACATGAAAATGTCTATGTCTTTTCGCCTACGCGCCGCGCCGATAGCAGTGACAATCGCATTATCATTTGTGTAGGCCTTTACGGAAGTGGCATCGCTCGAGAGCCGTCGAGTCTTCATAAGTATAAGCGCAACTAGTTGGTTGCCATGACAACGATGACGTGGTAATGGTCGTACATTTGTTTGGGTTGTTGGAAGAGCTGGCGTGTAGCACTTCCATTCTCAGATCAACGCGAAGTCGCGAAAGCTCTCGTTTATTGCGAGGTTTATTAGGAGACAGTTCGCCGTGAATTATTGGAATTATTTATTATTTACATTCAACTGTTGATCCATTATAGTGTTATACAAGAGATATTTTCTGAATATTCTAGTTTTAGTGTATTTTTTGTAGACATTTGTTTGGTTATAAATTATAGACAATTATTTGAAGATATTCTAATGAGTTCATTTGGACCAGTTAGTGACATAGTTTGTAATTTATTAGAAACGCCTTTTTCCCATTGGAAAGATGAAGACAAAGAGGACGTTTTAATTGCGGGACGACCAACAAGTGTACTAACTCTTAGTGCTAAAAAAAGAACAGATGGATCGATTTAAATATATAAAAAATAGGTTTTAAAAAAATGTTTTTGAACTGAAACTTCTTAACGCGCGCCGGGAGTAAAATTTTAGGACGATTGCTGACGAAAAACGCGGTAACGAAAAATGGCCACGGACGTTTATTGTGATATCTTTGTTAGACAAAAATATGGGATTTGCTCTATTACCTTGTCAAGACATAAGTGAAACTTTTATGAAGAATAGTTTTTTTTCATTTAGGCCTTGGCTTTTTGTTAATTGAGTGATATATTTTAAAAAAACTACTTTTTAACCAAATCCGAGGCTAGGACGTTTAAGTTTAAGAGGTTTCACTTCTGATATGCGCACATAGTGCACACGCTTTTTTTTTAGTAATAAACAATCTTTTTTTTCCAAGTAAGTTTGAGGTTTTTTTTACTTATTATATTATTTTCAGTTTGGCACTTCCTTTATATTTTCGTCCACGAGCCGCCACTGCTTGGCACTGACGACCCGTCAGTCTGCTGCGAAGAGATCACGCAAGTAATCTCCTCAGGAATGGAAGCATACATCCCAAATTCCATCAAGTTACAATTAAAAGGAAAGCCTTGGTTCGACAGAAGATGCGAAAGAGCTGTAGGTAGGGAATAGCAAGCCTACAAGTACTAACAGCAAAATCAGACTGCTGAAAATCGCAATTATTTTGACGAAGCGAGAAACCAATGCAAACGTGTGATCGACGAAACTAAGGAGAAACACAATCAAAGGATCAGGAATAAACTTTTGCAATGCCTCAGTGGTTCCAGGAATTTCTGGTCGGTAGCAAAGGCAGTAAGTAACAACTTTACAAAAACGTCTCTCCCTTTGACAGAAGAACGTGGCATCACGGCGACTACAGCCAAGGAAAAAGCAAACATGCTCGCCAAAATGTTTTCATCGCATTCTACCTTAGACGTCTCCTAAGGCAAGACTCTCCCCACCACATCGAGCATCAACACTGCCATGGCAGAAGTCAAGTTTCATCACTGTGATATTCGCAAAATCCTTAAAGAACTAGATACGCAAAAGGCATCAGGACCGGACGGAATACCTGCCATCGTGCTAAAGAACTGCGCCAACCAACTAACACCCGTTTTTCCACGCTATTTCTCTGTCTTATGGAAAAGGGATTTACCCATCCTCTTAGAAAGTCGCTCGAGTGCAACTTGTTCCAAAAAAAGGAAGAAAACCACGCCCTCAAACTATCGCCCAATTGCCTTGCTTCCAATAATCTCCAAAGTCATGGAACGTGTAGTCAATCAGCAACTACTCAAGTACCTCGAGAACAATAGAATAATCAGGGATAATCAATACGGCGTTCGCAAAGAGAGATCGACAGGAGATATATTGGCCTATGTCACTCATATATGGAGTAGGGCAATTGAGAACTACGGAGAGTCTCGAGTGATTGCGTTGGATATTTCAAAGGCATTCGACAGAGTTTGTCATGACGGACTGCTCAACAAACTACCGTCCTTCGGACTGCCAGCCGCCATCTGCAGCTGGCTTGCGAGTTTCCCTAATAACCGATTTCTGCACATTGCATTTGATGGACACATCTCAGACACATTCACCATCAACGCGGGCGTGCCTCAGGGCGCAATACTTTCACCAACTCTGTTCCTCATCTATATTAATGACCTGCTGATCGAAACGAATAATCCTGTTTACAGTTTTGCAGATGACAGTACCCTTATCTCCCACTTGGATCATAAAAACTCTTACCAGCGACTCAAACTTGGGGCGACAGAAATTTGGTCCAGTTCAATGCATCAAAGACCCAAGCAGCAACGTTTACCAAGAGGGCCAATACAGCGGGCCCCGACATCATTATGGCAGGAGCGACCATTCCTTCATCCTCGTCAGTCGGACTGCTGAGGGTCTCGGTCAACAGCAATATGTCTTGGCATGACCATGTTGCTAACATCGCAAAATCAGCCTCCCAGAAGCTTGGTGCGCTATTTCGCAACAAAAAGCTCTATACACCACAGCAGTTGCTCTTGCTCTACAAAGCGCAAATAAGATCGTGCTTAGAATATTGCTCACATATCTGGGGTGCCGCACCAAAGCACACCCTAAAGCTGCTGGATTCCATTCAGAAGAGAGGTGTGCGTCTCGTCGGCGACCCGGAGTTGACCCGGAATCTGGATAGTCTGAAACACCGCAGATATGTGGCCGAGATATCTCTGTTTTACAGATACTTTCACGGCAGATGTTCCCAGGATTTGGCCCGCCTCATCCCGCCCCTGACAAATCCTGTCAGATAGTCACGACAGACGGCAAGAGCGCACCAGTTATCATACAACTGGAAACACCTAGAGCATCGCTTTACAAGAACTGCTTTGTCTGGCGCACTGCATCACTGTGGAACTCAATCCCAGGACATCTGTTTCCCACTAATTACAACCTGCACCTATTCTAGAACCGTGTCAATCAACATCTTCGCACACACCGCTCGTCGAGCGCCATAGGATCTCCCTTTAGCGTGTGTGTCACTGCCATAAAAAAAAACAAAACCTCCGGAAATTATTTGGGAATATGAATTGCAAATGTGCTGAAAAGTAGCGGCAAACGATGAATAAGGATGGGCAAAATGCAAAGAGAATTCTAAATATGTCTGGGCGATATTGAAGCAGTTCTATATAGCCCGTTATTCAATCTCAACCGTTTTTGATGTTGCAAGCAAACAGGGTTGTAATAATAATAATGCTTTATTGTCAAAAAATTTTACAATTTATAGACAAAGCTAGAGCCAGAGTACAAAACATATAAAAACACAAATAGAAACATACAATAAAAAGAAAAAGAAAAATCTAACTATACAAAACTTTATACAATTAAGCAAATTGTACGTGGTCAAACTATTATTAAAAATATTAAAAAGCAAAATACTTAACATCAAATCCTAAACACTAAACACCAAGCATTCAACATTAAATCATTTAACCAGTGTGTCAGATGCTCAAAATTAAGTATTGATAAAAAGTCGTTCACTGTGTATAAGACTCTCTCCAGTAAGTATGATCTCAAAGCTCTGCGAAATGCGGGAAAAGATTTTATTGACTTCATTTCAAATGGCAGATAATTGTGCATTTTTTTGCATTGTACAGCATAGAGCTTTTAACTAACTCTGAGCATGGGGTTGGCAGGTAAAGATCATGCTCCGTATTCCTAAGTGGACTGTTGTGAGATGGCCTATCTGGAATAGCAAAAATGTGCTTGCGGATTAAGCAAACGGATTCAAATATGAATAAGGAAGGAAGAATTTAATAGTTTAAATCTTTTAAAGAAATCCTAACAGTGAGTTCTATTGTTTGGTTTGAGTGAATATCGAACAGCTCTCTTTTGTAGTTTGAAAATACGGTCAAATTGAGTCGCACAACACGTACCCCAGAATGGAAAGGCGTATCGGTTACTGCTATATTTGGCCTGAGTTTGAAGGTGAAAGAGGGGCAAATGAAATTGCTACCTGAGAGAAACTGTTTCTTGAAGATCTGCGGGAAAACCTTAACTGTCCAAACCATAAGAAATATTGAAATTATGGACAGAAATTTCTTGAGCTTGGACACACGCACACGCAGTGTTAATCCATGCAAGCTACAATTGAACGTGCAGCGTATTATTCCAAAGTTTATTGTCCAAGCGACTGGGTAAACGTCATTAAGTTGGCAGCTGTAAAGAAAACACTTGATCATATTTCAATAATAATTATATATTACAAAGAATTGCCGCAAAATACAAATACTGTCAAAGCCCAACACCTTAAAGGAAATATCTTAAATTGAAAGCAAGCAAAATGAGTTCGAGTAGATAAATCCAAACTTAATACATTATTGTATACAAATTAATATTGGAAAAAATTTTCCAGTGTTATAACAACTTCTAAAGATAGAAAAATTAAAAATGCTTCGGTGAATGTTCCAATATCCCTTTATCCTGAAAAACCTGCTATTAATAAGTTAAAGTATGTGTTGTCCAAGTGTGTAACGTTGTATGTATATTAATATTATACTTTGGTATTCTCTGTGTATCCGTTAAATTGTGGTATCGATTGTCGCAACCTTACTACGTCGTGTGGGTTTCACAGATGCGCACGAAAAAAGTATATATAACGAAGGAAGTTAAAGTTGAGTCCCTTCTCGTTCAGAACTTACCTTGGAGGAGGTGCCTTGTGGCGATTAAGTCTTAACTGTTGGTGGATGGTCATCAGATAGTTATCTTGTTAGATTTACGAGGCGTAGTAACGTATATATTTTGTTAGAATACCGACTATGCGGTTGTGAAACACCGTGTGATAGGCGGCGTGATGCCCTTTTATTTTAAAAGGTAGGTTCAACCCATGTGCTTTTTCGTAGCATGGCTAAAAAATCGTTTGTCATTTCACCAGGTTTTTTCCGAGGGACTAATGCCCATTTGTTCTGGCTAATTCCTTCCTTGAGCAGGAGCCCGCCGTCTTATCCGAAGTGGATCAGGGCGCGAGTTTGGTGAAGAAACTGATCATCCCAGCTGAGAGGTTCACCTAGCTTGTCCATCTACACTAGAGTCCAGTCCAGTAGCTTTTTACAAACGGAAGGCTGAAGGTATCGGCGAGCCCTGGTAGGATCTATTTAAATTAATAAATGTTAATACTAACTCTCTCTCTAATTTAGTTCTTGCTCTATTTTGCTAATACCTTAAATTTTCCTAGTCAGAACTCTAAAGACAAATACCGAGAAATATGTTCTGAAATATTTCTTCAAGAGATATTGAGATCCAGTTGTCTAACCTTATCTAGTGTTAATTATTTGTAAAAGGCAGTTCTCTAAAGTCCTGCAAACCTTTTATCACTTTCATTCTCGTTAATACCTAAATATATGGTATAAAATTAGGGCGTTTAGGTTATTTATGCTAAGTTTATTGTATCTGCTTGTCAACCCCATGGCAGAAAATTACTTAAAACTATTTAAATATTATTATTGAACTTCTCGCCCCGATATCGGTAGACTTGAGCTCAACTCTCCTTACTTCGTGCGGCTATATTTCTATTTATTTTATTCGGTAAATCCCTTTTAGTTTAGCATTTTGAAGACATGTTAGAAATCTTCTATATTCCAGCTGCCAAGGAAATAAGGTAAGGTAGTTTAGTGGATATTTATTCCTTAATTTTTATATATAAATTGTTACATATTTAAGCAATAGTAACTGGGTAATATTAAAATACTCTTTGAAAGATAACTCTTCTCGTTAATTATTAGTATCGAGGTAATTTATTTAGATCTTGATATAGTAATTAGTAATGTTAATTTATTGATCAGAGACTTGCTAAAGTACTATGACTAGTGCAACTTCTTAATTTGAAGTTTAATTGCAGGGAGTACTAGGCCCAAATCGTATAACTGATACTTGATTATTGTAATTTCTGATATTAGAGTGTCAAGATGAAACTTATTTACCATAGCAATTAATATAATTGTAATTTGAACATTAATTACCACCAGTGACATAAATAGGTCAGCTTCAGTGACATACCATAATTTTTTTTAGCATAATATTAACCATTAGTAATCAGAAAATCTTCTAATTTTTAAGAAAGTAGATTGTTCTACCCAAGAAATATTTTTTTAATAAACTGATTGTTTGTCTTCCTGCATGGTGTTTATTTTAGAAACTGTATTTAGGCTATAATTTAATCTCATTCTAATTTTTTTACGCTTTTTCACAGGGTATTTTTTCTAAGATAGAATTTCTAATAAATTTCTCGCAGTAAAAATTTAGTGACGCCCGCTCTAACTGCCATAAACTTTAACCCACGCCTTTAAAAAGAACAAAACTACAAACGGCTGAGTGAATGACGCATATATATGTACAACTGAATGAGCGGTTAGCGAATAAAGCTGGTTACAAGTGCCACGGCAGAATATATAACAGAATAACCTGAGGATGAGATGTATCTGCAGCAAGTCAGTGAACAACTTATAAAGAGGAAAAAGCGTCAAAATTGAGTTGTAAATTTTTAATTACAATTTTTATTTGTGCTGTACTAATAAAGCAAAATTTTTGCTGTATATACGCCTTTTATTTAAACGAATTCAATAGACATTTCTAAGATATCCCAATATCAGATGGGCGTATGAACCAAAAAAACAGTTACATATTGGTATGGGACTGACGTACCATTTTCTATTACATTGTAGTAATTTCATATTATTTTAATATCAAAAACAACAATTTCTCAACAAATTAAAATTTTTAAAACGTTTTTTACGTCTCCTCAAAATTTACTTTTGGGCTTATTCCCCTTCTTATATGACGCACTCGATATAGGCCACTGGGCATATCTGGGGCCAAGGTGGTTATATTTGTTGCAATAATATTATTTTTTATTGTTCCCTGACCAATCTTAAGAAACGAAGCCTTATCTACTCTATTCAGGAAAGCTTTAACCTGAAGATGGTCATTTGTATCGAAGGCCTTTTGAAAGCTAGCCTAGCCTGTTCCTGAGGCTGCTACAAATTTACCTACTTTGCATTAATTTCAGTGAAATTTAAAGTTGGCTATCACACTAGTGAAGTGCTCTTACACCATGTGAGGGAAGACTGTCGCGCCTATAAAAGTTTAGGTCTGCAATGTTTCGTGCATAATCTCCTTTCTCACTTGCATCTATCTTGCTTACCCTCAAGAGAGCATCCAAGCGGTATTCCTCATTATATATAATTTCATTACTACACTGTTGCCAGGATAGACTTAAATTTAAGGAAAGAAATCTAACAATAAAATCACCCTTACAAATTAAATGAATCCTTATCGCTAAATACTCCTTGATGTTTTCAATTTGTGTTTTTTAGATGCTTTACGATATAGATCGATACAGTCGGTAGGTACTTTAGAGAAAGCGTAGTTAATTAATATTTAAAAGAAAACGGATTTCAATATGGGGCTTAAAATAAATAAAGCTAATCAGTGTCGGGCATAGAGCTCTTTATTAGATTCGACATTTATAGATAGAATATTACATTTCGGAAACAGTATATAATTATCTGGATAAATATATGACACTCATTACACAACAGCCAGTTTCTTAACTATATTGATACTATATATGAAAGAGTGTGGTTAAATATGTTTCCATAGACATTTGAATATATTTAGGTAAAATAGTAAAAAACAGAGGGCCGAGCGCCACAGTCGCGTTGAGATGCCGATAACGACCATTTGCTAATAGAAAATTTAGAAAAATATTTTTCTCTTGAGCTTTAAACATCTCAACGCAACGTCTTGTGGAATCCCGACCAGATATGTCTTGAAGTGGTCTGGCCGACGCCATCTTTGTTGTATGGCCGCCTAAACAGCATCAAATTACCAATAATTTCGCCACACCGTCTTAATATTCTCTTATATTAATAAAGATATGTTTAATTTTACCACAGATAGTCTAAATTTAAAGAGTATAATGATATGTGTAAAACGTTGGCTATCAAGCCCCAAATATGTTGGTAATAATTATATTGCTCAATTTGTTCTGAAGAGGGTCAATGATAAGACTTTAAGTATATCCAAAAAATGTTGTGTAAGTAGATAGTTGAAGCCATCAAAGTAAACTGCTGCGAGTGACCTTGGTGAAAATCCTTTACGTTCCGCTTTGGATTTTACATTATTTTCCCAAATTTAGTGTTTGAGGAATATTTTAATGATTGTTATGCGCATTAAACAGCAGTTCACGCAAATTTAGTAATAAATATAGTTGTTTTCAAATTTAATCATGAAATTATCTTGATTAGGTGATGGTTCTAAAACTAGTTGATCTATGTTCCTATAATTTTAAGGTACACGTAGAGCAAAAATTGCATGGGATATACTATTAAACTTCGATATATGACCACATAGATTAGAATGGAATGCACATATTTTTCACAACTATTTCCTACCAAATGTTAGATTTAAAGTTATCTTACTAATACAACATTTATTCCAATAAATTCCCTTAAAATTACGATGATGTGAATATCAAAGCTCACATATTTTGTTATAATATATTTTTTCACTAACCTAACCTGCGTTTTTCTCCCTCATTTCCAAAAATTCTTTATCCAACAGAATTTTTGGAAATTGAAAAGGTGGCACATATATTGATATGACTTAGTGTAAGGTTTCTTCCACCTATGATATGTATAGGCCCGATCCAAAAACCGAAATAATATTAAATATCTTCCTCAGTTTGGATGTGATCATCAACCAAGAATTACGAAACAAATAATATATAATATAAAAAAATAATCTCTTAACTACACTTACAGTCTACACATCAAGATATATATGTTAAGAACAAGAATATATTATAGCGATAATATGATTTGAAAGATATATTAGTATTTTCCAATTTTCCAAATTTGCTCTGTATAGGTTGGTAGCACATCGTACCTAATTTAGAACTCTGGATAAATCTACATATAAATGGAAACTGCTACGTCTAATAATTACTTGCAAAGTTGTGAACTAAGGGGTGGTAGTTGATACATTCTGAATATAGCTTGTTTGTTAAGTCATACCAAACTTCCATTGGGAGACACAATCACTTGCGATGTTAACTTTTTAAATATGCTTTACAATAAAAGTTAGATATTTTCATTTTTACTTCACAAAATTCTTACCTACCTCTTGAAGTCACAACTTTGTTTTAAACATGTTGGATGTGTTTTTTTTTTGCAAATAGCATAGATAATACATTTAGAGATAATTTTTAAAGCGCGAATAAGCATGATCCTTACTAAAATTTTAAGCAATTACATGCTCTAGTGCTCTATATGTAAAATATTGAAAATTTAAATTAAACTTTTATGTCTATAATATTACGAGCTAAAAACTATAGCTTTTCTAGTTCCTTGTAACGTTTTAAAAAATTTGTCCTGGTATGGCAAAATTCACTAATCATCTATATCAATATAAATTCCTGCACCACGACGTTTAAGACTTTGAATAATTACGTTATTCATGATTTATCCTTAGGGGTTTTCTCTAGCAAATGTGTAATCCTCTTGCTTTCATTAAGGGATATTTTTTTATTAGCATCCACCGCTAAATTTGTTCATCATATTTTATTTTGTTGCGAAGTCTAAGGCAAACTCACACATGCTTTTTAAAAAGCTTCTCGATAATTTTTTATACTGTTATTCATACATAAATTAAAAAATGCATGGTAAGTAATATATTAATTAGTAAGCAGTTAGTAGTTAATAGCAGCAATGCTACAGTTTTTAGGTCATTACAATTAGAAATATCTTCTGGTAGAAAGCCAATTTTGCATTTGTTTTAAAATAATGACTACACATAAAATAACCTGACACAAAGAATGGAAAGAGAAGCACTGTGATTTTTTGTGTTTCTTTATGTGGAACAATATCAATCCTTGCACGTGAATAATTTTAAGACACGTCTCCCATATATGGCAATAGCTGCAAGATTTGGTGTCGATGGGAAATAATTGTTATATAAATTTCTGCAATTTATATTTAATTAAACAAAGAAAATAATTAGAAATTATATAGAAAAATCCAGAATTATCTCTCATTTAATTTATTAGTCATGTATTTTAAGTAAATTTGAAATATTTTCCTTCATCGAAAACCATATTTTATATTTCGACAAAGGCTCCAATCTTTGCTAGACTATTAAAGCAGAAATTATAGAAATATAGACAGACACTTTTTGGAAATGTTCCAAAAGTCGAGTTCAAATTATAGATAATTTAATGCCAAAAGCCAAAAAGGGAAGAAACTTTAGATTATGTATAATTTCGGGTAAAAGTTAAAATTATTTAGAAAATCAGCGCCGTGGCTCATCCACAATTGCAAGACACTAAAATTCTTACTACTTCACTGCAAACCAGCATAAATGTTTGCCCTTTGAGAGGCGAATTTGTAAGTAAATCTTAAAATATTGCAGCAATCAAAGGCATAAGTGATACCCTCTATTATGTTATATGCATATTAAGTGCTATCGCCAAATTTCCTTCCAAACTTATACAACTGCCTCATCTGGCGTATCTTTACGTCTGGTTATCAGGTGCCGCGACTATAAAATGTCAGTATTCAAAACGATACAATGATAATATCCTCACATGTGACAATACCTAAAAATTTAGTCTTTTCGTTATGTTTATAAATGAGTTTATACCGACAGGGGTTATTTTCTTAAAATTGCCTGACATTTTTGACCAATAATTTTTCGAAATACGACCCATTATTCGTGCCAAAATGCTATCAATTTTTTTTTATAATATAGGACAAAAATTGCAGTTTCTATTCACCGCGAATAACGGTGGACATCTTAATATCTGCCGAGGTTCATTCAATTACACGACAAATAAAATGTTCGATTCATTCATGAATATCAGATCGTTACAACGATTTAAAACGGCCAGTTTGATCCAACTATCCCAATATGACTCATATACGACAATAATGTCCTTTGCCATACCAAGACCCTATTACTACCTACTGAAAAACATCTAAACTATATTCAATTTTTAATATTATACTTTAACTAGATACGAGCAAATATCTAGCTAGAACAAACATGGTAATAGCTAGATGAGCCTTCGATACAGACAATCGTGTATCGGCGCTACTGTAAGCTGAGTTTTCGTAAGATTTGATCTTGCATTTCATCTTATCGAGTGGTAAACTCTGTAAACTGTACTCCCTGTGTTCGTGCTGCATGGTGCATACCGTTCTCTTCTTTTGCATCATTTCGTCGTCCTTGTCTTTTAAATTTCGTAGCCAGTTCTTGTACCATTGCAGCTCGCAATCACATAATAGCGGGTTATCTATAATGGAAAATATAATTATTTAATAATTCATCGCTACTGACATGGAGAAGATTTTCATTGTCTTTGTCGGCAACGTTGCAGGAGGACGTGTTTTGGTCTCTGTGAGTAAGATTGTTTGAGTTTAAGTGATGTTATCGAGAAGAAATGGCTAAAAAAACAATACTTAGTGTCTAAAATAAGGTGTGCATTATTAACTACGTAACATAGATCACCAGTTTTAGTGGGAAATAGCCAGAGAATTTCGACGTGGACCTTAACCTCGGATAGGAGACCCGAATTTATACACACGGCGCAGCTGAGAATGCGGAGCAGTGTTGTCGCGTTCTAATAAAAATGTCAGGAGCATGAGAGGTTTGCGACGATAATTTTATAATTAATAATAAAAATATAAAATGCGCGTTTTGCTATTCGTTTTTTCACAATATGTGTGTCAGAATCGAAGATAGGGCACTGATAGGATGCTAGAAAAGCTGGAGTCATTGGACGACCGTCCAAAGGATAGCCCTTCAAGTGCACGTACGTCAAACAAAGAAAGAAGTTACGCAACTGAAAAAAAAATCAAAATAGGGAACAATTATCGTTAGGCCAAGTGGAGATTGTGCGAAAAGATAGCACAAAAATAAGGGAGGATATACAACAAAGAATAAACCCTGATCATATAGGGGTTGGCATAAAACGTATAAGGGATACAAAAATAAAACTATCATTATAACGGTCCGGGATAGGTACAAATGAGGCTCAAAAACTTCAGAATGATATAGACGATAAACTAGGGAACCCTGTATGCACCAAAACCTTTAAAAGAGGAATCCCTGTGTAAAAATTATTGGAATTGAAAGATATTATGAAGAGTAAGAGCTGATAGACACAGTGCGAAGCCAAAATGCTACACTGATAACTGAAGCATGACATTTTACAGTCAAAACGACCAAAAAAATGATAAAGACCTACATGACCATTATTGAATGTGATCCAACAACCTTTCGAAAAATCATGTTAATCTCGGATGGTAAGCTCTATATTGGATGCAGGTCTTGCAACGTTTTTGAGTATATTGGTGTTCTACGGCGCTTTAACTGTTATCGATATGGTCATACATTGGCTGAATGCAAAAATCATAAAATCTGTGGTAAATGTAATAGTACATCTCATGAAATAAAAGACTGTGATAAACAAGTAAAATGTACAAATTGTTGTGCTTTGAATAATGAGGCGCATACCAAATATGATACAAATCATTCCTCTTTTGATATCAAATGTCCCGTCTATATAGATATGGTGAACAGGGCAAGACCAAGGAATTGTTATGAATAACAACATCCTGCACCAGAATGTACAGAGCCTCAAGAAGAAAGCACTACAAATTGAAGCATTAATAGATGGTCTCCTTAATAAGCCTTCCTTACTATGCACAAGTGAATACTGGGTCCTAGAGCATAAGGGAATGGATTTGGTCAAGATCGCCGGAAATAAGTTGGTATCGTTTTTTGCACGGAACACTCTAAAGCATGGTGATGTTTGCATTTATGGCCAGGAAGAGATGGACTTTGTCGAAGATAATAGTATAGATAAATTCTCGATAGGAGTGGTGGAGCTAGCGGGGGCAGTAGGAACAAGGCAAAAAATACTAGTTATTTGCTTATACAGACGGACCTTGGGATCTTTTTATGTTTTTATTGGACTAATAGAAAATTTATTGGTCTATGTGTATGAAACATTTATTAATTTTAAAATTATAATTGCTGGAGACTTAATCTAAATCTGTCTGATTTAAATAACCAAACTAAACTTTTCTTAGATCTAATGACTAGCTTTAATTTATCACCAACCATATTTGAAGCCACAAGAGAAACCAGTGGCTCCTCTACATTAATAGATAATATCTTTTGTAATTTAAGCTCTCATTTTAGGCACGAAGGTTATGTATTAAACTCTGCACTCCGTGATCACCATGCACAGGTTCTGTGTATTGAAGGTGCCGCTGTCACTCAAGGTAATATCAATAATGATAATTTTATTTTAAAGAGGATATTCTCCAAGAATAAAATAAGTTACTTTAAATATGAACTGCAAACTGTGAACTGCAAATACGATAGTAAAACTGAAATACTAAATAAGATGAATAACTATTTTGTAAATGCATGCCATTCTTCTAAATTTAATTCAGATAAGAGTAAAAAATTCATTAAGAATAGGAACAAAATTACTATTTTTTTAAAACCAGTCACTATTACAGAAACCATGAAAATCATACAAGATCTTAAAAATAAAAACTCTGTGGGGGACGATGAGGTCCCTGTGTCTGTTTTGAAGGAGGTTGCTGATGAAATGTCTGGTCCTTTTTCGCATGTTCTGAATCTGTCTTTATCTACAGGTGTGTTTCCATCTGGACTTAAAGATGGGCCATGTAAAGGTGATCTACAAAAAGGGCGAAGCAAACGAAGATAAAAATTATCTACCTGTTTCTCTCTTGTCAAATATTGGTAAATTCTATGAAAAGGTTATTTGGGAAGAACTGATGTTCTTTTTTGAGAGGCATTCATTGATAGCTGAGAGACAAAATGACTTTCGAAAGAGCAAATCCACGATACGAGCGATTCATCAAGCAATAGAAAAAGCCTCAAACTCATATAATACCAAGAATTACACG
This sequence comes from Pissodes strobi, assembly GCA_016904865.1. NCBI lineage: Eukaryota > Metazoa > Arthropoda > Insecta > Coleoptera > Curculionidae > Pissodes > Pissodes strobi. The sequence continues at coordinate 145,465 of MU182527.1, read as the reverse complement.
ATGTTGATGTGCATGGACCTTTCGAAAGCCTTAGATTCTGTGAATCACACGTTACTGTATCAAAAGATGGAGATATATGGTGTACGTGTATATCTGTATGTGGTATCATATTTAAGTTGTCGAATCCTGGGGGTTGTGGAACATGATGAGATGGGTGCCTTGTGTAAATCCCTAGAAGTAGTAGTGTCCAAGGGGTTCCTCAGGGATCAATCCTGGGTCCTCTTTTTTATATTGTTTATACGAATGAGATCCCGAATTTCTCTGATGAGTCCACTCTTCTTCATGCTGATGATGTATCTCTTGTATTTAGTGAAAAAACTAAAGAAGTACCTGTTTATAAAACGCATGCTGCAATGGAACTGCTTGATGAATATTATTTGGAGAATGATCTGCTGTTAAATGTGTTGAAAACAGAATCTCTCACTTTTGGGAACGGGGCTGATAATGGGGTTTCAATCTCCTACAATGGTGAGGAGCTTAAGGCCTTAAAGAGCTTGCGTTTTCTTAGAGATTGATTGAATGGAAGGCACACATTGAAGGCCTAGCATGCGGGATATCTAAATACCGTTAAGCCCTGCACGTAATCGCAAAACAGGTGAGCACTGCAGCTGCTATTAGCGCTTTCCATGCTTATATCCAATTAAGGCTACGATATGGAGTAATTTTTTGGAGAGGCTTGTCTGATGTACACAAAATTATGGTCACGGATACCAATGAGCCCTGTGGTAGTGAAAGAAACTGAAAAAGACCATTATATTTAGCGTTTTTTTTATGCAAGCTCTGAAATTGATGAATCACATTTGTATTGTAAAACGCATTTGGAATAATAAAAATATGATTTTCAACACTGCAGTTTTGCAGCCACTATTTTGTTATATGTATATATATTTTTATTTTTTTAAACCAATATGTTTCTGGGTCAATGACAAATAAACAATAATAAATTCTGAAAACAATCGACCGGTCACTGAAAGTCCATATAAAAAGTGCGATATTCTTTGCACTGATTTAAAATTTGGCCTGCCAGTTTGCGAACTTCGGTAATCTAATTTTATCAAATCTGTTGAATTTTCATGTCCTAATATCGGGGGAAGCGCAGTTATTTGCCATGAACACGTAGGGTAAGTCTAATTGCCTTCCTGAGGTTTTCATATATCTGTTAGATGTCTAGCAATTCAGGTGAAGTAGAGTAGAAGAAATGTGTAAAGCATAATTTTATTTTTTTGGTGTTGAAAATTGTCCATGAGCGTAAACGTAGATTGAATATGAAGATATTCACTATAAATCTTCAAAATTGAAAATGAACTTAAAGCAATTATTTTATAAACAAAAAAATATAGCTTTGCTTGGTAAGTCAGTTTTCTGCACTTAATACCACCAAGATAAATCGATTTAGTGAAATATGTTTTTAAGACATTAACCAATATTTTGCGTATTTGTAAATTATTGTATTAAATACTTTAATAAATGACCTTTTATTTAACGTATACCTAATAATCAGGATCAGATATAGTACTTGCCAACCTTGCTAATTTTTTGCTAGTCATTTAATTGTTCAATTGATTTTAGAATCACAACTATAGTAAAAAATTAACAAGCACTAAAAAAATAAATTATTAATACAGACAATTTATCACTATTAAAAAGCTTTGATTATATTATCAAATTTTGTTTCGAAAGTATTAAATAATTATTATGGCAAAAATTCTTACCCATTAAATCTACAACTCGCAGCGTATCCAAAATAGGTTCCATTACATCCTCTGGAACATGCATTAATTTGTTGTTCTGCAAATTTAACGTCTCCAATGAATTTAAATTTTCGAAGATCATTCCGTTCAGAGATTTTATGCTGAAACAAGAGTAACATGCTTAAAATAATTTACTTCTCCGTGGACAACCGATGCCTATCAGATTCATCCGAATTAATTTCCTGCGCTCTTTAAATTAGTAGTGATTGCAATTTTGCATTTTTATGACATATTTGTATTATATGAGCAATTATTTCTTTTTTATTTTAGATCAACCTTCAGGGCACCGAACATTAACAAGAGACTAGAAGGTCCACTCTCAGTCGGCACTTTTGATGTAGCGCTTACAAAGACGAGACGCCAGACTTTAGATCAGACAGGGTGAAACGTGGCACGTGGCCTGAGCGGTTAACCAGCATTTCATCAGGTTCCGTGACGTGGCAAGGAGGAAACGCTGTGGGCGGGGCTTAGAGTGAACCTTCTAGTCTATTGTTAATGTTCGGTGTTCAGGGTAATCAACAATCAGAAGAATTTCTTAACATTGAATGAAAACAAAAAGAAATATCAAAATGAGTGTGCTAGTTGATCACACAACAGAAGTGAAAGCTGATCCGCACAAAAGTGAAACAAAGAACAACCTACAGGCCTGCGCAGTATATTAGCTATGCGTACACCGCACGCTTGTCGACAAGGTCTAAACTAAATTATATGGAAGGTTCCACAGCACGATGATATGTGGCTTGATCTCCCTTATTATAGTGACGCACGCTACGGGTTCGATTTCCGCCAAAAGAACTTTTATATAATTTACATTTATTTTTTACAGGGTTGGCTTGGGATTAATGTTGGGTGGAAGATGACATTATCGCAAAAAATATTTAATTACTTATTTTTTATACTTAACAAAACTACCGATGAAAAGGTCATCCAAACAAAATGAAATATGTATGCTACTAATAATATAGCTAGCGGTACAATTCCCAGTTTTTATTCAGCTCTACGTCCTCTCTATACAGGGATCTCGGCTCCTATTATACCTACAGCAAAGGTTAAATGGGGAAAGTTTTAGAGGAAACTTAATGCATTCGATATCCGGCTTTAGATTTACGATCAGTCAATTGGTTTCGAAAATATCGGCGAAAAACCGAAAATAGATTTTGTTTTTCGCCAATAAATCCGAAACGATTAAATTAACAGCTGTCAAAATGTGACATTATTCGGACACTTTTTTAAGACGAATGAGAATGACATGTCTCAATCGCCTTTTGTTATCCCGCAACCTGCCTCAACTTTCATTTTTCTTATAGCTGCCATATTGGAGTCTCTCTCTTTCTATTTTTCCCAACGTTATATCTCACTCTCCACTTTCGTTATACGCTTCCCCTTCTACATCCGTCTGCCTCGTTGTTCACGTCCGCGTCCGTGCAACTAATTCAAAAAATGTTACTTCAAAAACTGTTCAAAATGTCCGCCATATGCCAAATATGATAATGTCGATGAAGCAATTATTATGTTACTTAAATCCTCTTATTCATGAAATGGGGTCTGATACAGCAATGTTTTCAGGTATCAAAAAACCCAGACTAACCCAGGCCTGAGAATCTTCTTTGCTGAAATGCGCTGGCTTATTATCGTTTATGAACTCTACATGGTTTCTTAAAAAAAATGTACATGCACTAGCAGCACTGGGGTTCTCTTCGAGATATTGCCGATAATATTGTTGATCCTTTTTTATGTCCGGTACACATACAAAAGGAAAATCCTATGCCTCGCAAGGAGCGGTGCGTGTGCAGAAAAAATGATGGACGTTGAACTTGAAGCGCTATAAGTTGCAGTTTTCGGAAGAGACGTTACTCGGAAGTCCATTCCAGAGCCAGGCAGTCCTCCAGACAAAGGAATCCAGCAACGGTGACGTCCTATGTGTTCGCAACTGAATCGTAAGTGTCAGCTCGTTCGAACACCTTCTGTAGTAGTATCGACAGTAAATAGATAAGTTCGCAACTTTTCTTCGATGTTCAATGCTTAGTCAACTCTGGGTCATCCACAAGACGGACTGATCTCCTCTCTATAAAGTCCAATATGTTGAGCAAGTGTTTGGGTACCGAGCTTCATACATGAGAACATTATTCCAGAGATGGTCTTATCTGGGTCTTATAGAGCAGTAAGAGCTGATGAGGTGTATACAACTTTTTTGCTCTATAGAGTGCTCCTAGCTTTTGTACTGCTGCCTTGGCGATTTTGGTGACGTGATTACGCCAAGACAAGTTGTTTTCTACGTTGATGCCCAGCAAGCTTATGGATGGAGCCAAAATCAGTGTTTGTCCTTTTATTGATGTCAGGTCCTGCGGTGTTTTCTGAGAAGACAGCTGCTTGAGTCTTGTCTGCGTTAAACTACACATTATTTTCCTGACCCCATTCTACGATGGCATTCATATCCTCATTGATGGTAGCAATCTGATTTTCTCGCCCGCGTTGGGAACAAGTAGCGGTCATAGGATTTTGCGACATGAATGAAGATATGAAAGTGCTGTCGTCTGCGAAGCTGTAAATAGAATTGTTTATCCGGTGCAAGAGATCGTTGATATAGAGCAGAAACAGGATCGGAGACAATATACGTCCTCGAGCAATTTGCTTAATAATCCGTCATGCCACACCATATCAAATGCTGAGGGGATGAAAGCTTCCATACAAGCTAGGATAACTTGAGTTACCTCATCAGCAGATTCAGTGATGTTTCGATTTCTAAAGCAGACATCTTTCCAAGGGAAAGAAAGATAAAACTCGCGAAGATCACCCCACTTTGCAGATATGTAGTGTCGAACCTTTCGGGGTACCTGTGGCTTCTGTATTTTGATAGCAAATTCGCAGATAAGTTCGCAGATTGCGGATATAAGATTGTGGTCTGATGAGCCCAACGGACAGTTACGGTATAGAGGGCAGGACTAGTTGTTAAGAATAGATCCAGGAGGCTAGCAAAGTATTTTTGACGCTCAGGGATCCTGGTAGGTTCGTCAATCAGCTGAGTAAGTTCGTGACTTACAGAAAAAGACCCTGTTTCTCGTCCTTCATCGTCGTTTTTGTTGTAGTGTTTCAATCAGTCGATGTTATGTACGTTGAAGTCTCCTAGTATGACAATTTTTTCCGTTGGGTAGTTGATCTGTAGAAAAGTGATTTGATTGCAAAGATTTGAGAAAGGCCGTTTTTATTGGTGTTCGCTAGATGGTCTATACAAGCAACAAATCAAGTTGCTCGATCTGCGCCTAATTTGAACCACATGACATGGAAGTCCTTAGGTTCGTATGTTTCTCATTGACAGCATAAATTATCTCGTAAAAACAACTAATCTAGATATGTCGAAATCGGGAGTAAAGGTCATATCCAGGTATATTCAAGTGAACATGTGTAGTGCTTGATTTCACCTTTGTTTCTAATAGAGCTAAAATATGAGGCTTATTTAATGTTAGATGCTGGTGGACCGAGTTAATATTTGTGTTGATGCCTCTTATGTTGCAGAGGTCCAATCGCAATCTATTTTCTATCCTGGAGACTTTCAGGCCTGATGGTCCCCCTAGGCCAGCCTCCACCCAGAGATCCGAATGGGAGACTATTTTACCTACGGAGTAGTTTGATCTGGAAGGCGCCATCGTGCAATATTTTTTCTAGCCTTAATGGTAGAAAAAACGGTCCTATCAATAAATTTCTAGTAATGCTGGCCTACACATTTACTGAAATCGCTTATAGAAATTATTTTCTTCTGCCCCAAAATGATTCTTATGAAAATTTGCTTCATCGCTAAACAAATTCATGTTTAAAAAGAACTCATTTGCGTTAGAATTTGTAGGCACCACTGTCAAAAATTGAAACATAAGGGAAAGGAGCTTGAATTCTTTGGGTGTGGTAAGGATACATTAAGTAATTTCTAGGCAAGCCTAAGGGAAATGTTAATAATTGCCCCAGTTTTTCTCATACTGGTCGCTCTATTTCTCTGCTCAACGAGTGAATTTCCTGAAGGTTCGATTTTCGTATAGTCGATTATGCACATTTGTAAATATCCGTGGGTCAGGTAGTATTCGATTCGGATACCTGGCTTCATAAGAATCGCCATTCGCAAGTTCATAAATTAAATGTATTTCTGCGTGTCCCTGATTTTGTGATTTCAAGAATCATTAATCAGCTCAAAGAAACTTCGGAGAAATTAAACAAAAAAGTTGTTTGATAGAACACGTCAGAAGGTTAATAAATAAAATTAACAAATGACCTGCTCCATCTTACTAATTATTTTCAGATAAATTATTTAATCTACATTTAATTTGCTGGCTATTTTAGCAAATAAATCGAGAACCGTGACAGATATAAAAATTACGGAAGAGCCGAAAAAGTAGAAAAAGATATGTCTACCTTTCAATTGAACTTACTTGCTACAACCGCTTAACGCTGGCTTTCTTTGCGACATTAAATGAATATTAGTATATTCAAGAGATATAAAAGCCTCAATGAACATCTAAGCAAAATTTAATTAAAAGAATTACATAAAAGAATAAATGAAGAAAATAAAGAAGCAAAAAATATCATAACTGGATTTCGCAAAAGTAAAATGTTTTCATTGAACCCAAGTAAACCTAAGAAAATATTGCCTTAAGTAGATCAAACTAACAATGAAGTGTCTACAGATGTATCAGACGCCCCCGTTATTATGTTGAGTGTTATGAGAAATGGTAATTTAGAAAAAATATTAGAAAAGGGAGAAATCGAATAAATGTCGAACTAGAAAAAAAGCATATTTACCTATTAGTCTAAGTGGTACATCGAAAAACTTGTCAAAATCTGACTTAGATGTAAATCCAAAATGGCGGTCAATTTGTAAAACAATAGGAACTTTTCTTGCCTGTTATTTCCCGACCAAAAAAAAATTATATAGAATTCCAAGCATTATTTGTTTTTCCCATATTCCTAGATGTTTTTATGAATCCGGCAACGCTGGAATATAATCAAACACCCCCAGCATCTTGCATCACCTTATACGTATCAGTACTTTGTGCTGATCAACAAAAACTATTCAATTGAATTGGCCAGATTTATATGGAGAAAATATTGGCGTTGCAATGTTTGGACCACTGCATATAGAACAAAACTTACAAGTACCGGCTCAATTTCTTGAAGGCTCTGGATAGGTGGGTGTGCTATCTATTTCTGGAGTTATTTCCCTCGGGGTCCGCAGAAGCTCTTCTTAAGGTGGTACTTCGCTTCATTACGTTGAGATGAAAAATTTACAGGTATCACATACAACAAAATCTCGAGCTCATCATCAGTACGCAACTGTTGTACTTTACTTCCTTCTAAAAGAAGCATACCTTGGTGCAAATCGCGACGAGCAAATACCACTTCATGAGTGCATATTAACGATATCCTCCTTTCCAATGGTGAAGTTTTGGCTTCCTGTACTTAAGATGGAAGTACTACTTCTAACTTTCCTAAAATTCGTCCGAACTGGAGACTTTAACATGCACTCTGCGAGGCATGATACTATGGTTTTTGCCATAGACCATCCAAACTATTTACGTTGGCTCTCTATACATCTTAAAGATGTGTCAGAGTTGAAAGCCAAGGCCCCGGAATTTTTGCAAGATATTATGGTAGTAAATAATTATTTATTTAATTAGGAAACTAAAAAAAGAAATGAAAACTCATGTTAGTATTAACTTTTAGGTAACTTCGTTGTACGAAAAAGGAATTAATCAGGCTCATGGGTAAAACAACGCTATGGTTAAATCAAGTGGTGGAAGTTTAGACTTGAAACAAAATGCATTATTGGAGAGCCTGGGGTAACCCGTATTCTTTTAGAGTTTCACGTAAGCGTTTCTAAAAATAGTAAGACAGCATGAACAATATCCGAGATTCCAAAAAGAATTTCTTGAGAAATGCATTGCTTTAAAGGAAAGTTTTTGCTATATGGCAACCCTTTAGAAGGCAAAGGAACTGAGCTTTATGCATTTTATATCAGAGTGGTAGTTAAAGGGGAAGGACTAAATGCACTTAAGAATGTTGACAAAGTTGTCGAGCACTTGCATCACGGTTTTGTACAAGAATGACTGGTAGCCAATCCTTCTTCTTTGTATTCACCAATTTAAAGCACAAATTTAGAACTCTTTATGGCGAAAAATCTGGTAAAAAGAAAGAAATTCTTAAAGAGCTTAAAACGGACTTGCAATTTCTCTCTCGATTGTTCATAATTAGTTTAACTCGTTCTCTGGATCTTGATGCTTTCTTTAAACATGCAAATCAGAATTTTCCAGCCTCTTTGTTAATCAGGGGAGAAATGCGCTCAGGAGAATCACGCAAAAAACCAGATGCCGCCGATGTTCTTATAATTGATGGGGGGTATGCTGGTACATCTTCTATGACCACATCCATGTATGGATGGCCGAACAAAATACTTCGTTACTTTTCTTGTTAACAGCCTCCATTCATCGCGCATGGATATAGCATGGAATTTGTACAAAGAAAACAGCATTAAAGCGAGTACTAGATATTCAAGAGGAGGTGGAGTATGTCGCCAGGATTTACCAACAAGAGGTATAAATACTATCTTATTTACTGATTTTCGCTATGACAAAACATTAATTATTATTTTCATCGCATGTTACATGTGATCTCCCTAAAGACTAGAACAATTATCTGAAGCAGAACCTAATCAAAATGGAGTTAATTAACTATCTCGCGTTAGACCTTTTAAATAACGATAGGCATTTAAATATAATCACGAATATTGCTACTGACATGCATGTACCTAGTCAATATTTATCTTCTCTAAATAATATTTCTTGTGATAGTATGGAGAAGGCAGATGGGCGGATAATACTGCATGTCATGGACGCAGTAAAGCATGGAACTCAAAATGTCGTCGTTCGTTGTGCAGGTACAGATGTTGTTGTACTTCGGATATCATTCTTTTTCAGCCTTCGTGCCATAGGTTTAAGGCAGTTGTGGATACTTTGTGGCTGTGAAAAATATAAAAGATACATCGCTGTTCATGATATTGGAATGGTTTTGAGGAAAACGAAATTCAAGGCTCTTCGTGGTATGCACACCTTCACTGGGTGTGATGCAGCGTGAACAGCGTACAAGGAACTCGATGGTGATGATATAATAGAAGCATTTGAGCATAATGTTAGCCCAGTTCCACCCAATACCGAGCGTATAAATATTATTCTGGAAAAATATACAACATATCTTTATGGTGTTCGAGATCGGGAATGTCAGCGTGTAAGCCATGCACGAAAACGTAATTTTGGAACGGAAAACTGCCCCCTATTTTTAATTCCATTGACAGCTGATGGTTTGAAATAACACACTCTAAGAGCAGCATATCAAGCAGGCCAAATCTGGGGTAGAGCTGATGGTATGGAAAGTCAACCACAGCCAAGTGAATGAGGGTGGAAAATTACTGAAAATTAATCGAAGCCCATCTGGTCCAAATTTCCAAGAATCTGGCAAGTTTACAGAAAGCTAGACAAATGCGGTTGTTCAAGCGATTGTACTACTATGTGTTGCCTATGCAGAAAATGTAATCTCTCCTGCACCTTTAACTGCAACAAAAGCAAACGAAAATGTAGCAACAAAAGGTAGAGGCCTTCTAGGTTTGTTGAAATACTTTTTTGTTTATTTGATATTTTTGTTATAGCAAACGATATGCCTCCAGTAGCGATGACGAAGAAACTGTATGATTTTATTTTGTATTTTGGTAATAAAAGCCATCTTTCTAGATTCTATACTGAACCATTTAAAAAAATGTAAAATTTAAAATGGCCGCCGGAGTTTTTAAACAAACTCATTATTATTTTCTCACTATGACTAATTTCGTTGCATTTGCTAGCCTTACTGTCTTGGATGTATAGTTCTATTATTTTCAAATATTTTACCCGATTTTTTGAAAATGGGTGTGATTTTTGTCTATGAGGTCAGGAGTCAAAATGCTCAGGGTCAAATTACTTCTATAAATATATAGATCACACATGCAAAAGAACTTCCTTTCTGCATTATTCGTCAGATTTTTTTGCGTACCTCTTAAAAGACTATATCCGATTTAGGAGCATCAACCTCAAAAGCAGTTTGAAAGAATTTAAATGACAATCTCATATAACTCAGATAGGTTTAATGATAATTTTTCAATGCATGATAAGAGCGGAAGAAATATTTTCTGATTTTGAACACGAACCCGAAGATGAATTGGGTGTAAAGGAAATTAAAGAAATGAAAAATTGCGGAAAAGCAGATAATATCAATATTAGTCAAGGGGTGATTGGATATTGGTAAAATGCAGTGAAAAAGTATAAAATTCTATGTTGGCTATATGTTATTTATTATTTAGGAAAAAATTGCACATTTATCGAAAATTAAGCTGAAGATGCTATAGATCATCGCATGACAATTAAACGTTTGTCACCTACTGTTAGGAAAGAGTTTATTTTGGATTTCAGGAAAATCTTTCCAATGTGAATGCTATTTAATTCATTCAATTTGTTATGAAAAACTCTTTAACTACTTATAGGTAGGTGGCCATTTTATAGGTAATAAAGCAAACGTTTAAGTCGATGTTGAAATTTGTCTTATTAAATAAGTTATATTTCTTCGGTTATACTTCATACCTTTACATATATACCTATGTTGGAAGACTGATTTTACGGTTTGTTGCCAATTAGATTGTATTCTTGCTAGGAGGGATTTACAAATGATGTAACTACCGCACGATCCACCTTCATGTTTAAAGCGGAACAACACATATTTGTCGGTATTTTTTTGTCAATATATATTAGTGATGAAATATTGAAGTGAAACAAGTTTCAATTCGTAAACATATTTTATTCAAAATATTAAAGGATGGAAGTAAAATACGTTGAGATGCATTGCAGAACTTGTATGTAAATTTTTTCCCCGGAATAAATTTCAGTTTCCTTCCTATGTCCTAATAATGCTATTGTAAAATGCAAATCATCTAGCAATAAATTGATTGAAATTTATTCAGGTGTATATTAGAATTTTGTTTTTATATAAATTTGAACAAACTAATAACTTTTAATATCATAACTAGTAGAACTTCAACTGCTATTTTTGCCCAACACTTGCACCCCAGGAATTAACCTTCTGTACTGAGACCATTAATATAAAGATTTAAAAATTAATACTATTCTGAATCTGTTAAAATAATATCCTTAAGTACAATCTTATAATGAAGACAAAACAAAACAGAGCTATATTCTGTAAATATCCTTGAACTATTACTAGCGGATTTAATTAATCGATAATACGAGGATACAAACTTAGATAAGTGCATTCGAAATGTATTGTACATAAAAGCTGCAGTACCTACATGTGCTTTTAACGCTCTATGGATTTTAAAGAAAATATCAGCTTTTAGTGGCATTTTATATTCCATCGTAAAACTAGGAGAGATCTCGGGGTACGAATAAAAAGATAAATACAAAGTAATACATGAAATCGCAACATCTTTACCTACATAACCATCGCAATATTACATGCAATTTAATAAAAAATAAAAAGAATTGTAGACGTCGGTATTGCAGTATTTCCCATTTTTATATCAACATAATTGAAAACAATTATCTAACTTTTGGCGGTAAAGAATAATTCAATGCATTAACTTCTGGCCTTGAAGATTCTCTTCACATGACACACAAAATTAACCTATAAAATACAAGATTTTTGCTAATATTTAATTTTAATTTGGGAGTTTTGTATATTTTTTTATACTTGACAGGTCTTTAGGTTTCTGGTTTGAGACGTTCGACTAGAAAAACATAGAAGAGGTTCTATGGTCTCAGGGTGTAAATTGCACAATGGTAATTTAGTGTCCAAAATCGAGGTAAAAAATCTCAATTCAAGACTGGACGTTTCGAGGAACAAATCTGCCCCGTTGTCAAAAGCGAAGAAATAAAAAATGAGAATGATTAAATAAATACAATTATAATTATTTCAGTAGAAAGGCAAAACAAAATTTAATTTTGTCGTTTCCAGTTTCAATTTGGCAATATGTAAAATCATTATAATGGCTAATTTTTTTATTTATTTATTCAAGTTACACGGCAAGCCATTTACAAAATAAAACCTTAATATAAGCTATAATAGTTACATAATGCAATCCAGGATAAAAGTAAAAATCTTACTACAACTATCTAAAACACATTACATAGGTACTAAATCAATAAACATACAAAAATTTAAAATTTAAGCACATATAGAGCCAAAAATCCAAATGACCAAGCCTAGTGCCATGAACGACCACAAATAATTGATTTTGCAAGCCTATCAAATTGAGGTAATGTTAAATTTAATGGATCCAAATCCAGCTGATTCATCTGCCTAATCATTCTTGTGATTGGGCCAGACTGGCCATAATTTGTAATATGACGGCCCTCAACAAGAAGATCATGGTTACGAGTCACTCTCTGGGGAACAGCAAACGGAACCCTTTCGAGGAGGTAGGGACAATCCACTTTGCCAGTTATAATTTTGAAAAGATATCTGACATCCAACAAAGCTCTTCGGCCTTCCAGAGAATCGATGTTCAGCAATGTCTGTAAGAGTTGATAGTCGAGCTGCTCTAGGGGAATTTGTAGTTTAAAGTTAATTACTCTTAGGAATTTTCTTTGAATTTTTTTCAATCATATCTTTATATTTTGTATAATATGGTTTAAAAAGTGGGCTTGCATATTCAAGAATCGCGCGAACTAAAGAACAGTAAAGAACCTTGAGGCAAAATATGTTGTTAAATTCGCTAAGGGATCTATTAATAAATCCTAATAGTTTTAAGGCTTTGTTTGTAATAAGTTCTATATGAAGGTTAAATGACAGTTTTGTATCTAATGTGACCCCAAGATCCTTAACAGGTTCCACCAATCTCAAAAATTTATCAGTTAAAGAATAATTATAAATTAAAGGATTATGAACTCTATAAAAAGACATGATGTTACATTTTTCAATATTCAAATCTAATCTATTTCTAAAACACCATTCTCCAAACCTATCCAAATCATCCTGCAGACGGATACAGTCAGAGACATCCCTAATTGACCTGAATATTTTGCAGTCATCTGCATAAAGCAAAAGATAACAATTTTTTATAATTTTTGATAAATCATTCATAAACAGATCAAACAATAATGCCGACAGATGACCACTTTGCGGAACCCCAGTCATAGCATTTACAACCTCAGACAAAACATTTCCCACAGCCACCACAAATCTTCTGCCCAAAAGATAACTTTTCAACCAGTCCCAAAGACAACCCGAAACAAAATAATTTTTTAATTTTTGAAGGAGGATATCGTGGTTAACCGTGTCGAAGGCCTTGGAGAAATCGGTGTAAACAGAATCAATCTGACACTTCTTCTCCAAGGCCTCCGTCAGGTAGTCAGTATAAACCATCAAATTAGAGACAGTGGATCGTTTACTAATAAAACCGTGTTGTTCAGGGCATAGCTTTTGGATAAAAAACGGCAGAATCTTAATATTTACTATCTTTTCAAGCATTTTACTAAACAATGGGATCTTACTAATACCCCTATAGTTCTCTACTATATTTCTATCTCCATTTGTAAACATTGGTGTAAAGAAGCTCATCCTCCAATAGTCAGGGAACTGTCCTTTGCTTAAAGAGGTGTTATATATTTTACAAAGAATTGGACACAAAACGAAACGACAGCTGTTAATGAAAATAGGAGGAATGCCATCTGGTCCAGAGGGCAGATTGAGACGAAGGCACTCAATAGCATTAAATACATCCATAACCTCTATGTCAATGTAGCCAAGACATTCAGGATAGTTGAACTCATTGGAGACACCATATGGAATTCCTTCACCATCACTGCAAGCTGTGCCATAAACCGAACCAAAGAACGAGGCAAACATATTGGCTATTTCCTGTGGGTCCTCCGAAACATTGGATTGGTAAGACATACACAGAGGCAAAACCATATCTTTATTTTTTGTATGGACATACTTCCAAAACTGGTTTGGGTCACACTGAATATTGTCTTCAATATTATTTATGAAGTTTTTTCTAGAAACAGATGATAATTGCTTGCACAATTCCCTAGCCTGTGTAAAAGCACAATAGTCTGAAACAGAATTACTTTCCTTAAACTTTTCATGCAAAATTTTTTTGTGGATTATCATATTCTTCAGTTCAGGTGACATCCAGGCAGGAAACCTAGGATTCTTGGCTCTACACTTGGGAACATACAACTCCACAGCTAAAGACAATACAGTATAAAATTTGTCAACTATTATATTAATATCACAATCATTAAGAATCTCTGACCAATCACATGCAGAAAGAAACAAATTGATATCCTGATAGTGTGCTAATTTAAAATTGTAGTAGTTATAGTCATAAGCCAATGGCTTCGCACAATCATGTAAGGTTATACCAAGTTCCAAGGCAGGGTGAGATTTATCACAGGGAATAAGAGGGATATTAACTAAATACACATTTAAATTTTCACTATGACTAAAGATTAAATCTAAAAAATTTGATGACACATTGGATATAGTATTACGCTGCAAAAAGTTTAAAAATGCGAAATAGTTTGAGAGGACTTCTACCTGTTTTGAGATTTATCCTACAGCTCTAGTCTTATCTGATTCATTAACCCAACCTACCTTTGGCAGATTAAAATCTCCAGTCAGGATCATGCTCTGATGTTTAAATTTCTCCAATATTCAGTCAACACAAAGGCAATACTGCTGATATTTCTCAACAGGAGATTGAGGAGGCAAATATATACAACCAAAAATCATAGCGCATACCAACTGTCACAGATACAAACAATTGTTCTAACATTTTAGTATCTACATCTAAACATCTTGATGGGAAGCAGTTTCTTACAGCTATCATAACACCACCTCCTCTTTTGTTCAGACTGGTATCTATATTACGATCACATCTGTAAATACAGTAGTTATGAAGCTCAAATTCAGTGGTTTTAACAGATTTTATAAGCCAGGTTTCCGTAAATAATAGAATATCATAATTGTCTACAAGAGCTAATTGCCTCAAATTATTCTGCTTATTCAGTAAGCTACGTACATTCTGATAATATATTTTTATGTTTAGCTTATCTGGTGGTTTATAGGACTTTTTTGAAAATGTATTTATTTGTTTGGTTTGTGTTTGTTACACCAAATATGGTCTTAACCTATTTACACTGGTTGATCCAGGATTGTTATACATCTTTAATGTCGAATTATACGTAGAACAACAGCCTAAAGATTCTTTTCAGGTACAAAATGATGCTAGTAGTGTCGTCGAGCGTTTATCTTCTTCCAGGTCAAGACCATCAAGCAACATAACCGGAAACAATTGGTTCATCTTAGGTCCTTTGGTTCAGAACTTGCTTCTGGATCATAAATTAACCTTCCTCCACGCAATCCGAAAAGAGCGTGGAGTCTTACAGACTCCACGCAATATCCACACAATAACAAGGCCTTAGTGCTTGTCACTTGTCGTGTGACATCATGCATGTAGACTTTGCAAGTTTAATCATATAACTATCAATAGTTAACTTGTTTTAAAGAAGGCCTGCTATATGACACACTTCCTGACAAATATCAAACGCCATGTTTGAGTTTTGGTTTAGTAATAGGTGCAGTATGAAAATACATTAAACTTTTAAAGAAATAAATTCCAAATTAAATATGTTTAGTTTGGGTTACCTAAATATATAAGTAAAGGCAATACATCTTTGATATTCTGAAAGTGATCATCATTTATTAAAACTTATTGTATGATTTTATGTGTCTAAAAGCAAGATGTCTGTATATTTTATAGGTATAGATACATAATATGAATAATGTGACTAATACATATGTATGTATGTATGTATTTTGAGAGATGGTGAGTAATAATGCACGATATTTAAAACATGCTTATCTACTTGTTTCTATTTCTAGAATTTCTGAACAGCGCGTAGCGGCGGCAGCGGCCACCAATTATCCGGCGTCGCCGCTCATCGAGCGGCAGATTATCGAGAGTTCACTGCATTATTTTGGGAAACTGCATGAACACGGTAGTAGTATTAGATAATCATATAAATAAATTACAAGATACCACATTATAAAAACAGGAAAGAACATCCTATGAAAATATGTTTTTTTACAGTATTGGAGAAATTGTAATGTAAGAGATACATTCTTTATATACGAGCATACTAATATTCGCCACTATCGTAGTAGTCTGGCAACGTTGCAATCAATTATGCCTCGAACGCGATTACCCTTCCACCCGGAAGCCCCCCTCCTACATCTTTGCTCCAAATAGCAAAGGTCTACTTAGAGCACCAGGCGTGACTAGCGCAGGGTTAAAAAAGTGTACCTTTAGAGGAATCACGAAGATGTTTTAAAACATCTCCGGTGACAGGACCAAGTAAAAAAAGCTAATAATATGCATTATCTGAAGTATTGGAGCCTTACGTTAAGTATTTGGAGCCCTAAGTTAAATGTTACTGAATTACCAGACTTATCTAATGTAATTCTTACTGCTTCACGTTTTTTTCCCTCAATAATTATATTTTGGATTTTGACTTCCCTAAGGGAATTTTGAAACCATTTTAATATTTGACCATAAATTATCTATACTCCTTTGTTCTAAATTGTAATGAATGGACATAATCAAATAAATACATACTCGTTTTTCTGTAAGTTGAGGAATGTAATAGAATCTCCAAAACCAGCAAAGGCATCCTCAGAGATATAGGAAATGTTATTGGCTCTCAAATCTAGATGACGTAGCCGATGCAGCCGCTTAAGAGCATCCGTTGGAATCGTATGAATGTTGTTGTCTCCCAGCCTGAGATACTGTAAGTTTTCTGAAAAATAAAAACATATTCTGAAAACTGATTTTTTATGCACATGATGTTGTTTTAAAACATTGCGTGACGATATAACTAATGACACTTATCTCACATGATAGATAAAAATGTTTCTGAATATTTTGTGGAAAATATCCTGTGAAATATTTGTAAATAGCAGAAAAAGGTATTATTTTGTAGTCTATAACTTCTCAAATATTGATATGTTAACTTTGGGTTAGTTGGTCAGTAGGTGTTTGGAATTTATTTTTTGAATATGCTTTTATGTCAGAAGATAACAATTAACAATTTCCATCTAAGAAAATCTTTATCTAAAGTATATAACCGTGCAAATAAGTTATCGTAGGTTTACTCTTCCAAACCATAAGCAGTGTTTCAAAAGCATTCCTGGAGTGTAATTTGCAACTATAGCCAAGAAATTGAAATTTCAAAGTTCAACGTAACCTGTTTTGCCAGTTGGTAAATATGAAAATCTAAACAAGCATAGTATAGTAATTTAAACAATTTGATAACCTGAAAATTCGTTATTTGTATGTACTTCCATCATTTTGATTTAATATTTTTTCCTGTATAGCCACAGACTGTAAAGCAATTTCTCCCATATCGGTAACATATAAATCACCTTAAAAAATACTAGATTTAATCTCATTCATTGCAGTACTAAAGGAGAACTCCGATTTACCAATATAAAAATACAGGCAAGGTTTGAACGGCTGTACTCATATTTTAGGAATAGTATGGTAACTATCTCACTCAAAAATAAACGTTGACCAAGCCCTAAAATGTTAACATTTGCACCTTGAAGCGATACACCCCACATTTTCTAAAAAGATATTTTGAAAAAGCATGCCACAAGAAAAAAAACAAGCATTACTTTTACTTTGTAGCCTTTATCTTAGTGAAAAAATAGGTAAAAAATATGGTTTTTGCCTTTTGAGAGCTCCTTCTAAGAAATATTATGAAGCATTTTCAAACGGACATTTATATAATTTTTTTTTTGATTCTGTGAGTATAGCCATCTACTTGTAGTGTTTTTTTTTAAGTTTTCCACGTTGATATTATAATTGTAACGTTGTAAATGTTACACAATCTAATAGTGCCATTTTCGCACTTATTGATCGATTTGTGTTGTCGATACTCTCGCTACCTTACTTCCAAGTACAATCCACCAGTGTTGCTGAATCCTCTCCCGAATCGCTCGAAAGATGAATCTGTTTGACAGATGTGGTATATATACTTTTTTGGCGGAATGGCAGCCCTTCACGTCTGGATACTCAAGGCGAGCAGGCAATTTTTCAGTATCTAAAATTATCGTTGTTATTTTTGACCATCAGGTCTAAATACGGGCTGGCCTGTTTGTGTCGTTGCATTAATTGGCAAATGAGCTAAAATTATCGGCCATATCGCCTATAAACGATGTGCGATGAACAGTGTGGTGACCCCTTTTTTAAAGGTATATTCGAAGCTCGTATTTCTAGTTTAGTTGGCTAAAATTTTTTATCATTTCACTAGAGTTCTATTGTGGGATATAATTTCGTTCCTTTGATGCTGAACGTCTGCAAGCAGCCTTTCAATGCCGATCTATCGAGTTCCCGGTGTCATTTAGCCGTACAAAGGCCTTTTGTCAAGGTGATACAAGCACATGGTGGAGACCTACCTTCGCAAGAAACGCCAGTGTCTGCTAATCTACTAGATACAAGTAGTATCTATTTATTTTTATATTAATGTCCTTTTATTATCTCTAATATGATTAATTTTGCGTTTTTATTAATGAGTTCACTGTTAGACGACTGTAGGTGGTTTGCTTTCATATATCGTATCTATTATCGATAAGTTCTTGTCTTGTTGATGAACTTACTCTTTTTTGCTTATCGAACTTACCGGTTATCATATGTGGTTATATATTATCGTGTAACATACCTATTTCTGTCTCTTCTCAAAATAGCTTTAGAGATACTTATTTCCTCATTATCCTACCTGATATTATCTCTAGTACGGAATTAATTTTGATAATGTCAAGATAGTTAATTGATTTATTTTCGCTGTAATTAGCTGTATGGCTCATCGCAGTAAGTTTTTTCACATAACTGTAATTTGCAACTTTAATTTTTCGCTTTGATACCGGAATCGAACTGAGCTCATTTCGTTTTACCCGTAGTTGCTTACTGGCTATTACATATATTCATTTACTTCCGAGCATATCTAATTGATTTAGTATACTAGAGAAACTGTTTATTAGTCTACTGATATTATCCCTGCCATGGGATTAATTTAGATTAATTTTGGTTA
Source organism: Pissodes strobi (assembly GCA_016904865.1). Lineage (NCBI taxonomy): Eukaryota > Metazoa > Arthropoda > Insecta > Coleoptera > Curculionidae > Pissodes > Pissodes strobi. The sequence continues at coordinate 126,540 of MU182527.1, read as the reverse complement.
GTAACCATTTCGTAATACCTGTAGTCACTGTGTATTGATTTAGTATAAAGTTAGCTTAGTAAAATACTTCCTATTTATAGTGCTTCGTGATTTACTGCATTTAGTCAGACTTTTAAGAATTCCACGTTTGATTGGTTTTACCTATTTCAAGATAGGAAATGGGCAATATTAATGATAAAGGACATAGGAAAGCAGGTACTAGATCTATGTAATCGCCGACACAAAGTTGTAAAATTGGACCTTCCTCTGCTTCTCAGATCCTATATTACTATTTGATTACTCCCTCTAATTTTAGAAGAACGAAATTTAGTACCCACTAAATGATTTGCATATTTTCGGTTTGTTAGGCAATTTTTTTAAATTTTTATATTCATGAAATTTTTGCTCATTTGTTTTACAAATAAGATATACCACCCCTAAAAAATTCATCAACATTCATCAATATTTACTGGATGGCCAGTAGATTAGTGTGAGCCGTAATGCAGCGGTCGATTAAGTTGGAGTTTAAAGTTGACAAAATTGGGGTATGCGCGATTATTTTACTTCAGATTTTTTACAGAAAGACGCATATCTTAAAGATATACCATTCATGCAGATATACCAAACTGCAGCTTGCCTCAATTCTTCATCGGCATGGTTCTCTGCTTTTAAGAATGCGCGCATAGCCTTATTGACTGTAGGTTTGCCTGCAGTTCAGCATTTCTGACGAACCAAGTTGCGCCGGCTGCCATCCTGACTAGCTTGTTCTCTGTTCCTGTCTGCAATTTCATGCAGGATTTTGCTGCGTATTCCCAAGCTGTTGAACCATGCGTACACTCGAAATTTTAGCACAAACTCTTTGGACACTCTGTAACTGGGTGGAAGGCTTTCGTTCCAAGTCTCATTAGGATGAAGCGCAAAAATATCTGGATTCTGGATAGTTGTTTAAAGAAACATCGTTCATAAGACAGCAATCACTTGCAAGATATATCTTTGTTTTTGACATATAAAGCTTGGGTGTGGCCCGATCCAAGACACTTTCGGTAAATTATAACGCTATTTCTAATAACAAAATTGCGGAATCCATTGGGATAATTATTATAACTATTCAGTAAACAGTAGGTAGCCATTTGAAAATCATTACATCCAACATGGATGCGGTCGTGCATTTCATTTCTAATTAGTCAATGATGGCTGATGTAAATGCACACAATAATTGGTTGTTTGGAAGTCAGGAAACCGAGACGTCTCTGTTAACAATATTGCACATGGTAACGTTAACGTTATTGTTAATGTAGATATTGCGACAACTTCCGCGCCTATGACTATTATTTTGTTAGCATTGTTTTTTTAAATATGGAGTTTTAATTATTTTTTTTTAGTCAATATACTTATATGAGAGACGCATATGTTACATCAAGCTTGATAACTTAGCGGAATTAAGTGATTTGGATACCTCTGCACAGAAAAAGATGCCGAGCGGCCGCTCAATAAAAGTGGCAAGTGGCATGTTTTTCTCTGCAGAGATCGGCGTAAGTTTTATATGAATTATTAAAATATGAAAGAATTCCCCTATGTACAATATATTTCTTGGATGTTCGTATATTTTATGAAGCTGCAGTTATGTTTTATTTTTCTTTCTCGTCTCACTATATCGTGTTATACTTGTTGAACCTTCGGTTTTGCTATAATTATTTAAGGTAAGATTACACCGTGATTCTCTATTGATTTTTATATGTTTCCAATTAGTTTAATTTAGTTTAAATTCTGTGATAATACTTGCAATTTTAAAACTCACTTCATTACAATAATCCCTATAACAATGAAGCTAAATAATATTTTTTTATATTTTGTGGCTGAAAAAGTTATTCGACGTAATGTGAGAGACAAACTTCCAATTCAAAACCGGTGTAATAGTTGTTTGTATAATAATTATTGGCAGAGTTTTTTAATAAAGACATCAGGCACAGTATTCCAATATCTACCAAGGCACATGTTTTTCTAAATTGGTTTCATCCCGGGATGTTACCTGCAATAACAGAAAAGGGTAAAATTAAATTAGGTGCGATTACCTTGTGACAAAAGAAAATTAGCTGCAGTGTTCACTGCTTGTGTTGTGTAGTAGGAGCTTTAAATGTCTCAATAGCCCCAGAATTCTAGATTAAAGGGTTTATCTGGGGTTCTAGGAAATACATTTAATGGCTTTTGAATCGCAGCAATTGCCAGCGCTTTTAAATGAAAAGTGTAGAAGTTCCCATTGTAGTTTAAGAAATGCGAGTGTGTGGTAAACAATTAGCATATGACAATTCATGACTACGAGTCATAGACAAGTTTTGCCTGAAATCAATAAATTATATGATGTAACAAGTACGCTACAAGATTTGTCAATTGCTTAACAGGCAGTCCATATGCCATTGGTTTTAATTTTATTTAAAGGTGTGGGTCTATGTGTAGTCAGTTAGGTGATGGCGCCACTAAATTTTTAACTAGGAATATATCAATGAGATAAAATGTAGAATTCAAAGGTATCCATGAAGGAAAGGTACCTTTGACACTAATTTATCAAAATAAACATCGGCATCCCAAATAAATAATATATTTATTTAAATATGAAAACTTTCACAAACACTTCAAAGACAATTAATTCTATCTCAAATTAATTTTAAGTTATGGTATCGCCCATAAACTAATGAGAAGTTTCCCTTATAATGTATTTCATCTATATTATCAAACTATTAAATCAAAGCAGTTTTGATCTGATGTTTATGATTTTTTTAGGGGTGGTGTATCTTATCATATTTGTGAAACAAATGAGCAAAAGTTTCATTAATATAAAATTTAAAAAAAAATTTCCTAACAATTACAGACCTTTAGTTAGATGATTGGGCAAACCGCAGATATGCAAATAATTTAGTCGGTACTAAAGTTCGTTCTTCTAAAAGTAGGGGAGTAATGAAATAGTAATAAAGGATCTGAGAAGCCGATAAAGGTCCAATTTTACAACTTTGTGTCGGCTATTACATAGATTTAGTACCTGCTTTCCTTTTCAAACATTATTCCTGACACACCTGCCTATAATAACCTTTATACTAGATAGAAAAAAAGAAAATATATCAGCTTATAATAATTTTCTTGTAAGGAGCTAAATAGTATCTTTGTGAAAATACTGAGGGCCTCTGGATTTGTTTCTGTGAAAACAGTTAGTAAAGGTGCTCTATCTACATATGAAAAAGTTATATTTCTTAACGTATTACTCATTATTTTACACAAGGTATGTATTGGTGTACCCTTAAAAAACCGATGTTGCAAAAATAGTTGAAATGTAGTTAAAATGACCGGGATCGAAAAGTCAACAATCCAGAAACTATCACCAGGGGTAAGGAGTGGCCTAATCAAATCACCAAGAAAAGAAGCGGTAGGAAAAAAATGGACCTCCACGATAGTAAAAAACCGGTGTAAAACGAATTATACATTCATTTTATTTTGGGAAAAAATACACACCTTCTGTAAAATACTGGCCGAGGTGTACAAAGAGGAAGACATTCCGTCTATGAACAAAGGGACACTGCGGAAGGATCTAAAAAATTAATTTCTGTTACCAAAATCTGCAAAATAGAAAATCAATTCAGGTAGAAAAAGATGAAACTTTTTTGTTGGTGAAGACGATATTTAAGAGCAGTAAGACAATATCGGAGAGACAATGTAAATATCTGTTATTCGGAGGAAACATAATTAAACGAAGGATTCACGGTTGGCAAAATATGACAAGATAAAAATATAATAACTTCGTGTCATGCTTTCATAGAAGGGTGGTGTAGTAGAATTAAAGCAACATCTGATCAAAGGTAGATACTGAAAAGATACGAACAATCTCAGCAAAATATATGCTTCTCTAATTTACTCGAACTCGACCTCGCACGAATGATTTTTATATGTCTCCACCACTAAATGTTGATTTTGGTCAAAAAACGTTCGTGTTTAATAAAAATTGTGAAATTGCCTCATACAACCAGTAAAATTTAATATTTTACATTTAAGGTCAGATTCACTGTTAGAAAATTTGCATTCTTAATGTTGACAAAGAAGATTTTGTTTATTATTACAGATTTTTGAAAAAGGGCAAAAGTCATAT
>MU182527.1:81085-102429 GCA_016904865.1 Pissodes strobi | reverse complement strand
CACACCTCTTAATTAATTTATATTTTGGTGCCCTCCTCCAGGGAGCATTAGAAAATATCGAAAAGGTATTGAAAATAATTATTAAAGATTGTGACAATATTCGCTTTGCTGATGGCACCGTTATCTAATAATACTGAAGAACTTCAGTTTCGAGTTCGCTGACTAAATGAAGTAAGTGTTGAATTTGCATTATGAATAAAATTTAGGAGAACCAAGTTTAAAGTTATAAGCGAAATACCGTTAAATAACCGTTCTGCTTTGGGTATACTCAACCATCTTATCCAATGAGTAGCTACCATAGCTTAATATTTTTTATGCAGCATTCTTAGAGAAAACAGAGGTGATGAAGTAAAAACCAAGATAGAAATTTCCTGCAATACCGTTTTACGCATTATGTCAGCTGATGGACGGCAACATCTATTCAAAACTATTCATTAACTATTTAAACCACTTCTAAAACTTGAAAGCATGATGAATCAAATCGCAAAAAAGTCATTGTAATTTCACAATGTAAAGTTGTAAACTTTTTATGTCGAAAAATCCGAACAATTTTTGTTTGCTATTAGATATGCCATGAGCTTAATATTGTTTATATTTTAAATATATTTTTCTTAAAGCGTCGTATTCTTTTAGAAACATTTAAAATCCATCAAAATCTTGATAGCCTCATTAATTACACTTATCATTCCCTTTTTTCATCGTAGCACGATATTTCTGACACACATTGCGTGTTGGCAAATTCACGTTGTGTGCAACATGCAGGCAGCGCTTGCACGAATATGACATAGATTAGTAGCGCTTTCAAAATAGCAAAAGAGTTCTTCACTTTTTTTTACTGTACATTCAGTTCCTCTGTTATCTGTGGTGCAATTTTTCAATAAGTTTTGTCAAATTAATTTGCATAGGTTAATAACATCTAATTCGCTATATGTTATATTTAGGCTACAAGGACCGAAAGTCATTCAAAGATTGTAGATAGTGTACCTCACTAATAAGAGATGAAGTGAAGATACCTGCCAAATACGGGTAAATTGCGCTTTTTGCCAATTAAAACCCATGGATCTCTACTAAATTAGGTTGTGTCGGATCAGAGCTTTGCGTGATTGTTTGAGAAATATGATCAGTGAGCATGTGGTGGGAAAAGATTGACGGGTTTAAATCTTGGAAAGGGGATATCCCAAATTAAAGCAGGGAGAAGGCCAAATATTTAGAACAGAAATATGAATTTACCACAGCAATATAAAACATTAAAAAATACAAGAATAAAAGGGCTCATAAACATTATTTAAGTTCTGAGAATATAAAAAATTAAGTATACATTTCTGTATGCAGATTTAAGTAATCTTGTTTGCAAATTTATATTTGTAACTGTGTATTATCACACCTCGTATTCTATTTATATTTTGAAATCATCCTTCAGGAAGCAATAAAAAATATCGAACAGGTATTGAAAATAATTATTAAAAATTGTAAAAATATTCGCTTTGCCGATGACACCGTTATCCAATAATATTGAAGATCATCAATTTCCAGTGTGCTGACCAAATGGAGTAAGTGTCGAATTTGCATTACGAATAAAATTTAGGAGAACCAAGTTTAAAGGTTTAGGCAAAATACCGTTAAATAACCGTTCTGCTTTGATAATATACAACCATCATTGCACTATCTTGGGAAATAATAAAATAACTTTCCTATCGAAATTTTCAATTTACATATTGTATGAGAAAGGGGATCATTGCTGTTACTATAAGTTTTAGTTTTCGCTAAAATTGGAAAGAAATACATGGAAAATCAAGTCATTTTAATAAGTAAATGTACTTTATTTTATTAGGCCTGAGACTAATTACAAAGAGCTTAGACTATGTATGCTTAATATTAGTAAAGTACTCCGCAGTTTCCGGCGATCAAAACTTCTGCAAGGCTTGCAGGTCCTTGAATGTTTCAGCAGAAATCGCAAAGTATCCTTGAATATTTGCCGCCAATTGTCACGAACTTTAGTCGTGCATAGTGATAGTTTTTACTAGTGCCATATTTTTAGCGCACTTTAGGTGTGAGGTGCCTCTTAAAGGGTATGTTACAGATTTCAAATTTTTCTCAACGTGTACCAAGTGATGTAAGAACCTAAACATCTTGAAGTTCTTGTTCTGGCCGCTGCAACAGTCACAAAATATATTAGGTGTTTTGTGACCATCTCTCGTGAAGTTGTACACGAAGTGGTGAAGTAGAGAGCAAACATCACTACCTCTGTTTCCCTCGGGTTCTGGCTACAAGTAGAAAATGCTCCTTGATAAAACTAGCACCTGTTAAGAAACCTAAAAGACTATGTCCATAATCTAGGCAAACATGTTTAGTTGCAATCGTTGCATTCCTACTGTGAATCTGAGAAATACGTTTCCACTTGCAAGATTGTGCAACTTATTTTCGGTTTGCAGTATCATAATGTCACGATCTAGTGATGCTGTGTAAATAAGGTAGTTTGTATCTTTGTTTTTACATTTACCTTTTGCCGTACAGAAGATAATCCTGTAAGGCTCATATTTTTTCTCTACTAACAAAACTAAACGCATTTTTTTAAAATATTTAACTTTTCTAAAAGTACCACTTTACAGAGCCCCGAAGACTGTCGTGGCTGGAACGTCCTGAAAAAGCTAATAATCTGTTCCAACAATTAATGGATTATGATTATGATTAGGTACGAATATGCATATTATGACATGTATCACGCTATTATCGCATTAAAGTGGGTAATTATGAAATTACATTTATGCATACTTTTCAATGAATTAATATATTCACGTACCCGATTTTTAATTTCGCCAGATTTAAGTGCATTCCGAGTGTCCCCCTTTTGTTTCAGGAAGCGAATCTTGGTTCCTTCACGTTAGATACTACGTATTGAACTTTCTTCTTAGTTCTTCTTACACACTATGATATATGTCCCGTAGTCCATCAAAACGGGTACACTGTACTTGTATATGTTGGAGGCAAATAACGAATTGGGGCGAGGCGCGAAGTACCAGACAATACGCGTTTTGCCCAATTATTTTGGCCAAATCTGTATTTTTCAGCATTTCGGGATTTGGCCGAGCATTTCGCGTTACGAATGGGATGTTTTGGGCAATGTACGATGTGATGAAAACATTTAAATTAAAAACTAATACTACTAAGGTAAGTGACCCAGTACCCTTCAGGGATCCAGTACCCGTCAGTTTCATTTTTTTATCCCGTTTTTAAGAATTTGTTACCCAAAAACACAAAACCAAAACGTTTAGTCATTTCCTTAAACACTTGGCAACCACGCAATCAAATTCCGAGAGCCTGACGTCAGTATTTTACCTGCAGAAAAATCATGTTTAGTTGTGGTCCATCAACAGTAGGAGTAGGGTCTGTTTTAAGGCAAGTGATTTGCACCTAGTACATTTTTTTGACATTACGTAATGCATTAGATATGAATTACCATATTTAAGTTAAAGCAAAACGCTTAAAATATATTTTTTGTGTCACTTTCGTTTTTTTCCCAAAAAATATGGATGACAGAAGCTGGGTCCTTAAATATCTATCTGACCAGGTACTCGTCAATGGTGACGGGTTGGTTGGGTGGTTTTGGATCAAAACAGCACTTTTTAAATTGTATTTTTACTACAGAAATATTACATTTTTGCAAAACAAAATGTAAACTAGAATTATAAAACTATGCTGTATTTTATGTTTAGAAATCGTCATAAATATTGTTGGTCCAATTTTTAGGAAATCATTATTAAAGTACGGTGACGAGTTCTGTGTGATAGAGGTGACGGATACTGAGATAAACCATTTTTAAAACCTAAAGAAAAAGTACCAGTAGTCGTATATACATCAGATTGGCAAGAACATCATCAGAAGGAGGAAAACTACAAAACTTAAAGAAATTCAAAAGACAAAAAAACAGAAAAGTTTAGAAAATTGCAAAACTCAAACAAAAAGAGCAGAAGGATTCTAAGAAAATGACTCTAAATTAAAAAATGAAGAACATACTAATAAACTAAAAGAAAACACAATTGTACAATAAGATGACATGAATTATGTTGTAGTTACATACGAAGGAGAACTGTTCCCAGGTTTTAAAAAAAAAACAAACTAACTTTACAGTTAAGTGTATGACTCCGATCGGTGTAAATTGGAAATGGCCTGAAAATTAAGATATATATTAACTTACGAAATAAAGGATGTTTTATGTGCAATTTCGGAACCAGTGCAAATAAATTCAAGAGGCCATTTTAGGACTAATAATTTTCCTGAAATAGAATGACAAGGATATTTTATTATTCTTATAAGTTTTTCTTTATGTACTTTTCAACCAATATATTTTTTTTTGGTACATTTATCTATACTGTTTAATAGTTTAGTTCCTCTAATGAACCAAACAAATATGTAAATTCGTACCTTTTCGTGTTAAGTTCGTTTTTCTAGTGTAAAGTTAAATAAACCTTGGGATATTTCAACATATCTTAGATAATATAATACTATCCGACATGTGCATGAATTTGGAATAAAAGACAACTTGGTATTTTAGAATCAAAAAAGTTGAAATTTGATTTTTTTATATAATTCTCACAAAACCAAAGAACGCAATAATAGTCACTTTAACGACTTCAAATGATTGGAATAGTCTTTATTATATTTAGAAAATAAGAACACACATTGTAAGGGCCTTAAGATAGCGGGTATTGGGTCCTTTACCTTATTTATATAACCTAATTAATACGGCAATAGATTAAACCGAAATTAAAAAACATACAGAATAAAGAGCAGAAGCAGAATAAAATAAATAAATCCAATACCAATAAATATTACCATGACACAAAAACTTAAGAAAATAAATTAAAAAATTAATCACTTATTACAGCAAGGAAGAATAACATTTAGAGTTACTATGTTGGGGTTTGGAACGTTCGGCAAAATGCACTAAAACAGAGTTTTATCCACAACACCGAAACAGAATTTTTGCACTCGTCGAGCGTTTTGCTAACCATGTTAGCATCATCAGGAGATGAAATGTTTTAATCATCAAACATTCTGCTTCAGTATTTAGAGTTACCCAATAGTTTTTTGGACTTACATTTGACTTTGTTACATTTTAAATTGCAAGCGCAACTAACGCATCTTTTTCCTCCGACACGATTGTACTTATTCCAATTTGAGGAACATCATCAATGCCTATGAATGTTTCCTTGCCAGATGAAATTAGATTTATCGCAAAAAAGATAATGTCATTCAATTTGTCGTTCCAAGCGTGCAAAATTCATCTTACGTTAACTGTAGCACAACAGCCAATATATTATCTATCAACTTTATTGCGGTTCATATTTGGAATGGGAAACCCAACTGGAATTGCTGGTATTTATCTCACACTCAACAACTTAATTGTTCTTGCTGGCTTTTCCAGGCCCAATAACGCCTCTTGCTTTCAATACTATTTTCATTTTGTTCATTACATCTGGGGCATACATGTTCTTCACCATCCTTCTCTTCATTTTTAGTTTTTGCTGAATATGACTGATTAATGTAGATATTACACACTGAGTCTCGAAAACAAAAATCGTCACAAAAACTACAAGTTTCACTTTTAAAGTTTTTAATAGTTGGAATATCATGATTTAATGAATTATCTGCAGCTTTATTATCAAATTTCTCTGTCTCACTATTTATTACAATTTCTTTTTCGAGGACTTCCCGTGAACTGAAATATTTAACGGTTTCTCTAGGAAGTTGAGGATGCTTGTAAACCCATGTGAGTTTAATGGCCAAACATGGCTTCGTAGGGTGATTGCTGAATTTCGCTATAAAATGCATTATTTTCTTTAAACTGGCAAAATCTAAGGCCTTCACTTCAATGGGTTGAGTTATTTTTCTTTCATACATGTTTTTAACATATCTTAACTGCCTTGGTTTGCACGTTCAACATTACCTTGGCTTTGCGAATGCCTGGGTTTTCCATGAACAATTTTAAGCTGTCCACTATGACAGATTTTCAAACTCACGTCGATTATCTGACTGAACCATCCAAACAAAACGTCGATCAAATGCAACTTCACCAACAGTTTTTGTTTTGAAAGCCCATAGAAGTATAAATTTGGAAAGATGATCCAGGTATACCATTAAAAATTTGTATTCTTTATCCTTACATACTTGCATATCTATCAAATTAACTTGTCCCCGTGCATTTATGTTTTCATAAATACACTTTTTAACAACAAAACCTTTTTAGGATGAGTACATTTTTTGACACGAGATAGAACATTATTAAATCTTTTATTATACTTTTATACTTAGATTTTAAGTTGAGCTTCATTCGATTAAGACCTCCATGACCAAAACTGATATGTACCGGATATAATATTTCAAATAATTCCTTAGAATTTAAATAATAATTAATTTTTCTATTTGTTTTAGGAGACGAAACGATTAGTTTCTTTGAATCGCCAAATAAAAACACGTCAAATCAATGCAATCTTCTATAATGAATGCTGCTTCCTTGTGTTTTAATTCGTTACACCTCCTAGGAATGATTTCCACACAACTACATCGAGAGCGTATAATTTATGAATGTGGGCAGGCCTCAAAATGTAGTTGGAAATTCATTTGAAATCAAAACACCAATTTTTAGAACCAGGAAGTTCTTTAAGTAATCTGTCATTCATTATTTACGTCGCGTCCATCAACATTACTACTCTATATGTTAGCAATAAATTTGAATTACTTTGCATTCCATAGAATTGCAAATGCGAAACGAATTTTCAATTAAGCTTGTACTTACCATACCGTCTAATTATTATTCACTTTAAACCCACATATGATTCTCGGAGATCCCTCAAAATCATTTACTCCACGATATTATAAATGCGCTCCATATTCGGAATATTGCAATTTCTTGCACGTTTGAGTCAAATCGCGTGTGGGAAAATCCACAATTTCTTGGGCACTACGGAAATTGCCTAATGTCTGCATAAATACTTTAAATGTTAGCATGTGTTTCCATTTATGTAATTGCCAGGAAAATACTGGAGAATACCCAGTGTTAATTGTGGTAATATCGAAAATGCTTCCTAATTTTATAAGCACCACTTTTGCTCTTGTATAATGAGCTTTCAATACACTGCAAAAAATAATGAATTAAAGAAGAATCATTTCAATTTAGCTTAAGCCTACTTAAAAACTGTATACATGGCTGAGATGCATGTGCAGATTTAAACTTAGCACAGGTTCAGACATGTTTCAGCGATTTTCTGAGTAGCGATGTTTTACAATTTACTTACTTTTAGAAAAACCTAAATAAAAACTGTTAAGAACAGCTCACATATAATTTAAAGAAATGTTGTTTACAAATAGCAAATAACAGTTTTCATATTTATACCTTCAGAAGGGCGCTCAGCCTGTTGAATCAGAAACTTCTTGTCGAGCGACATTTTTCATTTCTGTCGCTAAAGTTCTTTTTAAGGGGCTCAATAAGTTGTCGACCTAAAGCCGTAAGATATTTTCTTCTGACTATATGTTCCTTAGAATTTTTGGCGAGATGAATAACTTGTGTATTAATACCTGCCTCGTTCAAAGGAGAGTATAATTCTACCTTACTCAAACGCCTAGTATTTCGGGGCTGGACTATGCTGTAATTATTTCTTGTTTTGGTCAGTCGCTTTATCAATAGTAATATCGAAGTGTTAATTGGTTAGTTGGTTAAGTATGAGGATCTAATTTTGTTTTGGCACACATAATCCATGGTTTTAGATAAATAATATAGATTTAAGTTTTGCTAAATTATCTACTTAATTAAACATGATAAACCACTTACAGAGAGTAAAATTCCTTTCAGAGTTAACAAATGTTTGGATAATCATTGCACAATTGTTGGCAGGGTTATTACGTTATCTAAATGATCCTTCTAGTTCCTCTCCAACATATGTCTTCATAAATACAGTGTCTAACATTTTTGCACACCCGTACGCAAATATAATTTTTATAGAATATTGTTAGATATAGATGGTATATACTTAATAAGAAAGCCTTCGAAATGCTGCCAGTTTTTCATCAAATGTTGCGAATTGTGATATGGAATAATGATTTCGACAGATTTTAATAAAGAGCTGAGACTTATCTCTTGTAGCAGTTAACTTGTTTGTTTGCTACCTTTGAGGTCTTGTTTCTTTATTACCCATTCAAATTACTAGCAAAAAAATTGAAACCATTGTAAATATATTGAGAGCCAAAATGATTCTATATCGGTTCCGTTTACTCGAGGCAGTTGCGCAAAAGATTACATATTTTGGTTCAATATCGTCACGATACAGTAATCCGTGACGCAGGTTATGTAACAAGTTTAGGGATAGATCTACGTCAGTTGAGAGGAGTTGATAAAGAAAGTGCAATGGTAAAACAATAACAATGTCTATTGGCCAAAGCTTAATGATTTTATACTGTAACCGATTACTAAAACACGCATGTTGACATATGGTTTGAATTGTTTATAGGTATTGGTCCCTGTTTTATAATAAAGTTCTTTAAGAGTGCTTTAATTTATGGTCAGCTTTGGATATTTCATTCTTAATTTCACTAAGCACTTTAAGGCACTGTAACTATTTTACTTTTAAAATTACTTGACTTAGAATTTTGACAGATCTCTCGTAGATTTGACTTGAGTACTTAAGACGGGTATCCCCCAAGAAACTGCGTTCCTTTGAGCTACACCTCTTGAGTTAGGTTTGAGGCTAAGGATATCAGTAGAACAACCAAAGCCTACGTTCCTGTGAACTGCGGGCGGAATAGGTGAGAGACAAAAGTCTGTCGGATTGATGGTCTGCTTGATTACTTACAGAATAACATCTGCTGACCATTGCAACATTAAGGTTCATAATTCCTTCAAATTCAAACTTAGGACAGGGTGGTAATAAATTAATAGTTCATATGTTTTAGTAGTTCACAATATATATGTTTATTCTATTCCATCCAATTTTTAATTTTTCCATCAGAATATCGCATATAGTTTGCATCTCATTTTTCGCATCCTCACCGCAATTCATGTTAAACCTAATTTAAATCCAAATTCCAGTTAGAGCTGAATTCCACTTTTAGAATTAGTTGTTTAAATATTGATAATTAAAACAAAATACTTCATTATATGCGATAATTTTCTCTGTCATATTTGGGAGTTTAGCGTGTATTTGTTTTTGGAACATAAAGAATAAAAGGGCAAGGGTAACTTATAATGCAAGCGCCTTCATGATTATACACGAAACTTCTCTTTCTTCCAAGCTATTGAATTGACATCAGTTGAAGAGAATGTTCCTTATGAAGGATTTGACACGGAAACATATATCAGTGCTTTGACCGACGCCATTGAATAACGGACATTATAAATAAAAATAAATATAGCTGTGGCTCAAAATAATGTATCCCCTTTTTTAAACCTCACAAAAATGCTATACATAATGTCACGATTTGTATTTTTTACTTGTGACGCCACGCCTTACTTAGCGTGCAGGAGAGTAGCTTAGATTTTCGATCGCTCTACGTCAGATTGAGAAGGGATGATGAAGGAGACACGTTGATAAAAACAATAACAAGATTATTTACAAACAAACTTAACAACGGTTAGACTGTATAATAATAAATGCGTGTTTTTGTTTATAGAAGAATTAAGAGTTTACACTGTACCCAATTAATACTAAATGCATGTCTTCTCGAAGGAGGCTTAGTTTAAAGTATTTCTAGGACCTTGGTCACTGCTTTATTAATAAAGTCTATGCGAGCTTGGTTGTCTTTTATTTATGTATTTGTTTTAATATCTATATGGTAAGTCTTTTAGCGTTTTTAATTTAAGTTTGTCACATATTTCTAAGGCACTTGCACTACTTTTGAAAATCCCCAAAAATCCCCTTACTGGAAATTTTGATACTTCACTCGTAGATTCGACTCTCACTACTTTTTAGAATCCTCCAGGTGCCGTGGACCTATGTACATGTACATCTAGGTTAGGTAGGGACCTGATCGCCCTGTGCCTGTGTACAGGTACTCGCAGATATTGAGGTTGTGGGAAAGAACAACTATTGTACGCACCTGTGTGCTATACCCAGCTAGATTGAGCGGAGTTGAGAGAGAACCAAAAACCTGATGAATTTGGCGTTTGCCTGCGTATTGATATGCTACAAAATGCTGATGGCTGCAGGATTAAAATCGCTCCCATCGAACGCTCTAGTTGTTTATAATTAACTGTGAATGTATATATAAAATTTTTCAAGTTCAAGTTCAAACTTAGGACAGGGTGATATTTAATTAGTAGGTTTATGCTTTTTAGTAGTTCACAATATAGCACCGAATCAATTTATAATTGGTATGTTGGTATATCGGAATCGGAATATCTTTCGTCACACCCTTTATCTTGAGAGAAATATTTTGACTAGGACCGGCCTAGAGGAGTGCATTAAAGTTTGTTGCTCTGTGGATTAAGCTAATAGACGTATTCGCTAGCTAAACTTTCGAAAATACTTTGGTAAATGTGAATTTGTCTTAAACATGTTGGGTTTAGGAATTATGATTTTTTACTTGATGCGTACAATAAAACCGCAACAGTTTACATGCGCAAGTTTTTATTTTTATAATTTGTACAAACAATAATTAAAATATTGGTGCTAGACAACCAACGAGCAGCACGGCAACCAAATACTGCAATTAATGTCTTTTTATAAGTAGTTCAAATGCATGGGTTTGCATTAAAAATATAAATGTAAATATTTACAGAATAATATTGCGAATATGACTGTCTCGATTCTCTATTGCCACCATCCTCTCCCCATATGTCGATAGCTTTATTTATTGTTTCCCGACAAAAATTATTCCAAGAGAACTTTTATCCTTTCCTTCAACTCTTCAGTGGTAAAAAAACTGTTGACCATTTGAAACCATTGCTTCGAGAATTCCTCATATGAAATAATCAAATCTCGGACAAGAAATTTCTTGTGCTCTGCGTGGTGTGGGAAATACCTTTTTCAACGCCGTTTCTACAAGCAAACAAAATAAACGCTACTGTGGTTATGGATACAACCACTCATTACCTGAAAATTGAGGAAACTAGTCAACTGTACTGAAATATCCAACATTAACAATCGGGAGAAGAATGTATAGAACGCTTAAAAATAGAGAACACTCGAAGAACATTAACTTTACACCACAGCAAATCTTCCCTTTTATATCTACAAAAAATTCACAAATAAAATGTGCAACTGAGACTAATCGCAAGCTTGCTCAATTTCCATACTCATGAGTTGGTAAGATTTCTCCTTCCCTTACTGAAGCTTTTCCATACTTCGTCCTTTGTAAAGAATTCGTAACGCTTTGTTGAAGCTAGAGAGGAATACCAGAGTGCACGCATAGGAGGTTTCAGGAATTATCAGGACCAGATGAGAAGAAGACCAGACCCTACCAGATTATATAAATATTAATAAAAATTAAGGAAAATTAAACAAATTTTTTCTAATGAAGAGTTTTCCGCTTCTAATCAACTCGGGAAAATAGCATTGGGTAAATTCAAGGTGCATCAATTATAGAGTTCACCGGATAAAAATAAGTATACTAGAAAATTGCAAGCGCCATTTAGTGAAAAAATTCCAAAAACCTCGAAAAACACGCTTGCTTAACTCAATGCAGTATATGTTTTCTCGAAATAATTCCATTTAATGAACCATTAACGACTAACAACAATTATTATTAAGCAGTGGAATTAACAAGATTTAGGAAAACACACTTATACATTTTTATGTATAAATTAGTTTAAGAAATGAGGAGAAGAGTGTCATGAGTTGAAAATTCGAAAATCATAATGAATCTGGGTTACATGTGTAAAGAAAAGACCCATTTGGAATATACAACTGAAGAAAAGAGAATTAGAGTATTTAAAATATCCAAGAATTTACGCGGGCCTTCATTGCAACTCCATATATACAAGCTATAGGTTTTACGTTTGAAATAAACTTATCCTCTATATAAATGAGTCAATCTATAACGCTGACACCGATACAGCTAAAAAGGTAGTTAATATTCAGTTAGGGTGTGATGTTATTAAATATTAAATTGAGAAGCCAGAAGGAACTAAGGGAGGAATAGAGAGCGAATTTCAAGATTGGATTTTAGGGTCCCACTGGAATAAATGAGGGAATAATGTAATACATGTTTACAACACCTTTAACGTTGGTTTCTATATTACATATCAAATAACACACTAAAGTATTTATATACCGTATTCAGGCTAGAAATATCAAGAATATGTTTGTAGCCCGAAAGTATTTCAAGGCACCTATAGATTGACAACAATAATGACAATGCATTTTTTATAAATAATTGTGTTATTAAATTAAAACGCTATTAAAGGTAGCAATTTGAACTTATTTCCGGTTCGTTACGGTTCGCTTATGGATACTCAATTTAGATTTTGCTGTTTAGAACACAGTAAAAGACAACGTCATTCGGTGTTTAAGGGTAATTCATCGACAAAATTGGAAAAACCAAGCCATCAAGAGTACTAGAACCTTCTAGATTGAATTGAGTTTACATACCTTCATTGGTTCTATCAGTCGTCAACTGCGTATATCATTAGCGTCATGTTATAATTTAGCAAAACAAAAAACACACAAGCACGTATTTTTTATTAAAGAAATTCAAAATTAGTTTATAGAAAAAAAATACAAGGTGTTTCAGAAGTACGGTACGTAACTTACGGAGATGATTCCTTGTCATATTCCAAGAGAAAAAAATAATATGGACATGTGTCCGGAGTTGACCCGTTTGTGATATACAGGGTGATAAAATTTTTAAAAAATCGTTTTTATTATTTTTTTTTTGAAATATCTTATTCCCGTTTTTTTGAAATTTGGTATCGTTATTCTTAATGATAAGAGGTTAAATTGTCCCCAGCTAGAAGAAATCTATTAAGTCCAGTGGCGTCCCTGGAGCACCTCAACGAATATTAATAAAAAATAAAGTATGCCACTGTTTGTTTTGCTCATTTCCATTTTTTTTGGGATTTACCAACTAATCGTATAACTTTTCAGTTCCTTAAATTGTTAGCGTATCATGCTTCGTTATCGACAGAAAAAATAAAAACCAATTTATTGCGTGCACAATAAAAATACCTTACAAAAGTAATTAAAATATGAGGTGAAGGTAAGTGTCGATGTCTCACTTATTAGTTTTGCCGATAGCAAGTCAAAAATGCAAAGCTTTTCTAATGCTGAAATGGCCACGATGCAAGCTCGACGAATTTATCAAGAACGTTATCCCAACAGAGTACTGCCATATGCCAAAACATTTAGACAGCTCAATGCAAGATTGAGTAAAACCGGGCATTTTAAACGTAGTAAGGAACTTTCCGGCAGACCTACAACAGTAGCCGCGCCTGAGTTAGAAGAGGCTATACTTCGAGATATAGAAGATAATCCTTCAACTGGTACCAGGAAGATAGCACTGCAACTTCAAACAAGTGCATCAACTGTGTGGAGGATTTCGTATTTTTGTCATACCATATTCAACGTGAACAAGGTTTGCTTCTTCGTGATTTTCAGCTAAGGCTTGATTTTAGTGGGTGGATGGTTCATACAGTAGCACAAAACAAAACAATTTTTTACCTTACATTTTATTTACTGATGAGGCCTCTATTTAACGAGAAGCCATAACGAATTTTCATAAAGAACATTTTTGGTCAGACAATAATCCTCATAAAACTAAAGAAGGTCGTTTTCAGCAACAATTGGAGACAATCTTATTGGACCATACTTTTTACCACTTCGACTAAATGAAAACTCCTACGTGCAGTTTCTATCTCAACAACATCACGATCTGTATCTCTAGAAGTAAAAAATAATATGTGATTCATGCACGACGAAACCCCAGCTCATTTTAGCAGAGTTGGTCGTAATATCTCGACAACACTTTCCCAAATCACGCGTATGTACCCAAGGTTGACCAGCTCATAGTCCCCACTTGAATCCTCTAGAGTATTATTTTAGGGGTCACCAAGACTCTCCTGTATACAAGATGCCTGTACCTGTACTAGGTGGCAACGACCTAGGAAATCGAATTAATGGAAGTTGCAATGCGATCCGAAATAATGCGGAAATTTTTGAACATGTAAAATAATCAATGTAATGGTGAGATGATTGCAATCGTGCGTTTTATCAAAAGGTGGTCATTATTAACATTTGCTTTGATTAGCTGTTGTATTTTTGTATCATTATGTAAAAAAATAATTTTGTTATTAATTTAAATGTTCTAATTAACTTTCAAATACATAGGTAATTTTTGTTGTACATGAAATAAAGTGGTTTTAATTTTTTCTGTCCAAAACGAAGCACGATACGATAACAATTCAAGGAACAAAAAAGTAGTATTATTAGTTAGTAAATCTGAAAAAAAAAATTAAAATGAAAAAAAAAAACAGTAGCGTCCTTTTGTTTATTAATAATCGTTACGGTGCTCCCCGAGACGCCACTGGGCTTAATAGATTTCTTCTAGTTAGAGCTAATTAGGCATCTTACTAGGATATTTACAAAAATAATAAAAAGACGATTTAAAAAAATTAACAGATTTCGCAATCCTTGCAACCATCGAGTACATTGGAAATGATAATAAATACCATATATGCACGTAAACTTACCTTACCTTGATTTGTATTTTAAAACTAAATAAAGGAAAGATGCGCGCGTTTATTAGGAGTTTACCATGATTTTCTTAGCTATTATTTTTATCCTTGCTTTCACGCATGATAAAGAAAGGGCTGACCGAGAAAAACGTCTCAGGTAAGCAAAGAAATTGTGTAAGTAGACTAAGCGGCTCTTGATACACCTATAGTCTATATGCTCTATTATGAGTATTTAGGAGCTTAAACCATATACGTATTATACATAATAATGTATTATGGCTTAAACTATACAAGGGTAGATGCACCGTTGTCACTATTAACAATTTAAAAATATTTAGAATCTTTCAAATTTATTTTCAAAAATTAACAAAAAAGAGAAATTGTCACCAAAACGATTTTTTTGAATTATCATGTAATGGTGAAATCATCAAAATTTTAGTTGTTTAATCTATTTAAACAGCAAAATAATTACAATACTCAACTCACTTACCTTCTAAACCGGCAAAAGCTTCTTTATCAATTGTGTCGATATTGTTGCCATCCAGTTCCAATGAATTCAGAACGGTGAGATGAGAGAATACTCGTGTTGGGACAGTTCGAAGTTTGTTGTGGGCCAATCCTAAGGAATCCAAATTCTTAAGACCTGAAAAGATTTTACAAATGAGAATGTTTAAATCAATAAGATCGGTCGTAGAAACGAAATTTAAAGCAGCAGTAAAATCATTAATTTCTAAATGGGTTAATTTCGTTGAGAAATAGTTATTGGATGAAAATTTCAATGAGCTCCACTGTAAATCGACTTGTTTTGAGCATCGTACACCAAATGTGCATTATATAATTAAAACAGGTCGGTATTATCTTTTTAGCAAAAAGCAAAGTAATAGCTTTATAATGCCTATTTTTCATTCAATTGTGTCTGTCCAAAATTTTATAGAAATTAAAGAAAAAAATATAAACTTATAATGGAATACATAATTATTTTGGGAAACTAGTAATAACAATAAATATGACAATAATTGCGAATTACAAAAAATATTTCCTTATGTTTCCGGCCACTACAACTAATGAAACCACCAACTTGCACATTTCAAATATAAGACCTGTTATAATATGAAGACGAAAAGGAAATGAAATGGTAAGATAAGTATAATGACCCATAGGATTCTAATGTTAACAGTGACAGGGACGGAAAACATTTTTAGTGATAATGTTATTAAACGACAATTTGGGCAATATAAATCACCTGCTGTTTTCAAAAGTAATGATGTTTTTGCCATTGTAACAACGGTATTTTGAATATTGAAGGGACTTTCTCTCTCGAGGATCTTTACCTTGTCGTGGTGAGAGAGCTCAGCAGCCTCAATGAGTCTGAGAGCAATGCCGGCGATAGCATAGCTACTGGTAGGGCCTCCCATGCCGGTAAGGTCGAAGACGAGAGGTGAAGCTAAAAAAGATCCGAAAAGGTAGCGTCGGTACTCATAGTGAGCGGCTACAAACAGCGTCTGACCCAGAATGGGCGGCTGAAACTATTATCAGGAAAGCAAGGGGAAACTACCTGATACGTTCCTTCCCAGCATATCATTATGGCTCAGTTTCAAACAGAAATGGCCCTCAGGCACCCCTTAAATGGGGAGAGGGTGCGAAGAATCCCTCGGTCAACAAAAATTAAATTAGTTAACAAGCATCGAATAGAAACATGGAATGTTAGGAGCATGTTCCAAGCAAGAAGAGCAGCAAATACCTTAAAAGAAATGCAATGGCTGAAAATTGATATTCTCGGTTGCAGCGAAGTAAGTCGGCCTGACACTGGAAGATCTGAAGTGAATTATCACCATATTTACTATTCAGGTGAGGATAACCCTCAGCATAGAAATGGGGTTGCAATTATAGTCACAAAAGAAGTGAATAAAACAGTCCTTGGTTTCATACCGGTATCAGATAGAGTGGCAATAATAAAGGTAAATTCCACTCCGTGTAGGCTTAATAACATACAGGTCTATGCACCAACATGCGATGGCAGCGATAAAGAAGTTGAAAAATTCTATGATGACATAAAAACAGCACGCAAGCAGACAAAAAGGAAGAAGTAATAATTTTAATGGGCGACTTTAACGCTAAAGTTGGCAAAGCAGTGCACGAGGATATAGTGGATCCTTATGAATTGGGTGAGAGAAACGATAGAGGAGAGACACTGTTACAATTCTGCAAAGAAGTTGAGCATTCAATAACGAACACTTTCTTCCAGTTACCTCCCAGACGATTATATACCTGGAAATTGCCTGCAGACATTGACCAACACATAGTCAGAAATGATATTGACTTTATTACAGTAAATAAGAAGTTTCGAAATTCACTCACATCTGTAAAGACATATCCAGGTGCAGACATTTATTCAGATCATAACTTGTTACTGTCAAATCTCAGATTGTTGCTAAAGAAAACCCAAAGAAAGCTGCAATACACAAGATATGATAAACAAAAATTGAAAGATCCAAACGTCATACTACGGGTGAAAGAGCAGATAAATGTAAAAATGGCTGAAGGTCGAGGAGACATTGATTCTAATAAAGAACACCCGGTAAAACAGAAAGTTAAATCCATTGCAAATATTATGACATCAGTAGCGGACGAAAATATTTCTTCTAAGCAAAGAAGGAAAAAATAACAAGTGGATGGCAGATGAGATTCTGGATCTTATGGACCAGCGCAGAAAAGTGAAAAACAGAGATAAGATGCAATATGAACACTTTCACCAGAACATCAAAAGAAAATTCAAAGAAGCCAAAAAGACCTGGTTGGAACAGCAGTGTAACGAAATAGAAGAACTAGATAAAAAACATGACGTACTTAATATGCACAAAAAATTAAAAGAAGCCGCTGAAATGCGCATTTCCAGACAAACTGGCATTGTCACCAATGTAAATGGATAAGCACTGTTGGACGTAAATGAGAGAATAAATAGATGTTGTCAATACATACATAGTGTTTACGACGATGAAAATCGAACGTCAGTTATCACGGAAACTCCAGTAACAGCAGGACCTCCCATTACCCGTTGGGAAGTTCTTAAAGAAATAAGAAGACCGAAGAACAACAAAGCAGCAGGTCCAGATGAAGTTCTTGGAGACCTGCTTAAACTTATTGATGAAGTGTATCTGAACATTATCACGGATCTATTTAGCCAAATTTATGAAATCGGAAATATTCCAAAGGACTGGCTACTGTCGACATTTATACCAATTCCTAAAAAGCCTACAGCCAAAACATGCGAAGATTACAGGACTATTTGCCTAATGAGCCATTTCTTGAAGGTTTTCCTTAAGGTTATTCACGAACGCATATATCGGAAGCTGGAGGCAGGTATTAGCAACACGCAATTCGGATTTAGAGATGGCTTAGGTACTCAAGAGGCACTGTTTAGTTTAAATGTTTAAATTCAAAGGGCCAGAGACGTAAATTGCGATGTCTTCACTTGTTTCATTGATTTTGAGAAAGCGTTCGATAGAGCTAACCATGATAAGCTAATCCAAATTCTAAATCAGTAAGGACTTGATGATAGAGATATTCGTATTTTAGCTAAATTGTATTGGCAGCAAACAGCGTGTGTTCCAGTGGATGATGGGTCGTCGACGGAATTTTCCGTGAAGCAGGGTGTCAGGCAGGGCTGTGTACTGTCTCCTCTATTGTTTCATGTATATTCAGAAAGACTTTTCAGAGAAGCACTGGAAGGTGAACAGGATGGCATATTGGTAAATGGAGAAAATGTCAACAATTTGAGATATGTGGATCACACCGTATTGATTGCTGACAGCGCTGAAGGACTTCAGAGACTGATCGATAGAGTGATCGACATATGTCAAGAATTTAACATGAGGCTGAATATATCAAAAACTAAAATTATGATAGTCAGTGAAAACGAAATCAATGTCCAATTCTTCGTGAATGGATCCCTACTACAAAAAGTGCTAACAATAACATACTTAGGAGCAAGTCTGAGTGAGAAATGGGACCATTCTTACGAAATCAAAGTAAGGATTGAAAAAGCACGATCATCATTCAACCGTATGAAAAAGGTTCTCTGTATCTTGAACCTGAGTCTTCATCTTCGGACACGAATCTTAAGATGCTGTGTGTTTTCGGTGCTTCTGTATGGCGTAGAGGCATGGACGATGTCCGAAGCTACTTGTAAGCGGATTGAAGTTTTCGAGATGTGGTGCTATCGCCGCCGTATGCTGATAGTTTCATGGACTCATCATGTGACCAACGTGGCTATATTGCTGCGCATGCGAAAAGACAGAGAACTGCTGAAAACAGTGAAACAACGAAAGCTGTCATACTTTGGGCATATCATGCGGAACAACACGAAGTACAAGCTGCTTCAACTTATAATGCAGGGTAAATTCGATGGAAAAAGATCGCAAGGAAGACGTCGAATATCATGCCTAAGGAACTTGCTACAATGGACGGTTCTGACATCAATAGAATTATTTCGATCGGCTGTGAATAAAATCAGATGGGCCAGACTGATCGCTGACGTCCACTGAGGATAGGGCACATTGAGAAGAAGAAGAAGTGACTTTACTGCTATAAAAGAGGGATATGCTGATTGTAAATATATGCAGACCGATTTTTTAATTAAATTTTGTATAAACAAAGTACCATCGAGCTTTTTGACAAAAAGATAAATTCGAATATTTGAAGGTTTGAGGTCCATTGCTTTGTAACACGCAAAACTTCATGGCAAAAAAGCTTGTTCTAATGGCTCGTATTTTTCAAATAACCAGAAAGTTCTATCTTTAGATTCGACTTATAAATTCCAATTAGGAAAAAGGTTGTTACTGTTTACGCAAGAAGGAAAAATATGTAAAAGGAAATGACATCTGAAAGACAATTAAACTCTTCTTTTATGAAAAATGATACAGTTCTGATGTTAATACCGAGAAAAATTCGATGATATTTTTAAACTTTTATTCGCTATCAGTTTCAGATTGGTAAATGATCACTGCTAAAGAAAGTTCGGTAACATTTTTTCGTATGAGATCGGGAAATGCGGGAAAACAGAGGTTAAATTGAGGCATGCAGAAAATCACAAAAAACATTTAGGCAACCCTACAAGTCTAGATATAGGTATATAGATGCGTTATGGGAAATTTGAACGAAACGTCTTCCAAAGTGTTGGCATGGCGTTTGTTAAAACATGTAGTTTTATAATTTTAATTGCCTGAAATCTCATTGAAAAGGGCTTGAAGCAGGAATAACGGTCTAGGATCGGAGAATGTGGATATTTTTTGGTGATTAAAAATATTTTACGGTGTATTTTATAGTAGACAAAATTTTACTTTAAACTAATCGATGGGTATAGTTTTGTGGTAAGTAAGTAGGTTCATTTGCCTGACATCTCTTTAAAACGATTTCAAGATAAAAAAAAATAATCAGGATCGGAGAATCTGGACATTGTTCAAGCGAAAAACAGCGGTCTCTGCCGATTTTGAGGTGGTAAAATTTTAACTTAAATGTGGATAAGTTGGATGCAAGTAAATTCAAAATGTAGAACCCAAAATAATACTTATATTTCATAATATTCTTCTCGCATTGTTCAAATTTTCACTTCTGAAAGCGACCCACGCCGCTTTTTGTCATGCATTTTTACAGCTAATAATAAATTTGCGAGCTCCCTTGTTTCAACAATGATATTACATATATGACGCGAGCATTAAAGTGAATTTTTTTGCCACTGGCATGTACGATCTAACCCACTCAGCAGCTGCACATAGCAAATATCGTATCTTGACAAAATACAAATAGAAAATATAAATAATGATGCTTACAATATAATATTATATATGGCCTTCCTCTCTTCAGCGATGCTTAGATAACAGACATGTTATCCACGATTTAGTAGTTAAGTAATTTAAACATCTAGGAAAGGGATGATAAGTCTTGTTGCATAATTGCCATGATTTAGATTAGAATGGGAATTAACAGAATGATATAAAGCATAACAAAAGACTGGGTCTTTCCACTCTTCTTATTGACATATGTATAGTAACCTCATAAATATTAAAAAGAAAGTTATGATTGTGGAAGAGATGTGTTGTTCTAATATTTAGAATAATTGCGATCCCTCTTTATGCGATCGAGTTATTGAAAAAGAATATATAATTTATCATATAGGATATCAAATAATAGTTATAATGTTAAGACCATCGAAAAATTGCTCTTAAAAATTTAGAAATCTGCCGGGCCCCACTTCGGAGAACACGATACACACTTCTTTGCGATTGATATAATAGTATATTTTACGCACTGCTCTAAATGTCAAAAAATATGTCAGATTTACTTTACGCACTAGGGCGTAAAATAACTTATTTTACGCATTGCACATTAAAAAGGCCTACTTTACGAATCTTAGAGAGTGCGTAAAGTGAATACTTTACGCACGGTAGAAGAAATTTTTTTTTTCTATGTCCTATTTCATTTAAGACTGGCCATATTTCGAATACATCGAATACTAACATAAAAACCATTCTAAAATAATGAGGTATTTATAATATAGCTGATGATATGTGTAATGCAGAAATTAAAATTAGGCAAAATTCTGGCCCATCAATCCCATCGTCCTCCTCCAGGCTGGCGAACACCGAAGTACAAAGTCTGGAGCTGATCAATGACAGTTTGTGAC
>MU182527.1:37513-68727 GCA_016904865.1 Pissodes strobi | reverse complement strand
TTTTTAAATCAAAACCTTGAAGCACATATAATAGCTAGTGCATTTTAAAATTTTTCAAATTAATACATAAATATATGGAGTGGCACCATATTAAATTACAGTAGGTTAAGGCGCTTCAGGTAAAATTACTTTTTAACAAAATAAATGAAAGTATTATCGTCTAGCGCAGCGGCTAAGATTAAAGTGTGAACTGTATATAGAACTTTATAGCTTAATAATTCCTGCTGGATGAAGTTAGAACGTGTGGTAAAAGTTAAAAATTAATTTTGTTTCTTCATATAAAAAGTATGAAATTTTCCTGCCAATCTTAGAAAATCAATATATCACGTTTCGAACTATTTTCATGCATTAAGGTGCAGCAAAATAAGGCATCAATTTAAACTCTATATTTTACACTAAAAGAGCTTATTACAATCCTTATCGGCTTTACCGTATAAAACTTTTACAGTTCGCAAAGGAGAGTGCACTGGAGGTAAATCTGCAAATAGTATTATTGTGTGAAAACTTAAATGGAGAAACAAAAAGACCCTTGGTGATTGGTCCAAGTTGAAATCGGCGATGTTTTAATGGTTCATATGTTGCTAAGCCGCCGATCAACTGTTCATTTATATTATGATATATTGGCTGCAAAATGTTGACTGAGAAATGTAACATCAAAAAAGAAAAATTATCTTGTTCATAATGCCACCCAATCCTACAACCCATTGTCAAACGTTAGGCAAAGGAATAATAAAAAATGTAAAACCCTAAAAAACGTAATATTATGTTTACAGTTTTAATTGAGGCCTTATGTGATGAGACGGATGTTATCATCTACAGAATGGTCTTTATCATCGACTGAATCGGAGAAGTCCACAATGGTTTGCTAACACTAATTTGGATTACGGTAGCATGGAAATATGTTCAAGCAAAATCAGTTTGAAAGTGCCTAATAAGGTGACTTAAAAGAAAACAGTGAAGATACTGGGAAACTTCCCGAGCTAGAGTACCTAGAAAACAATTTACCCCTATCAACATTTTGCAAAGGTAACTGAATTGCCTATTTGAACTTAGCTCGTGGTGTTATTGATTATCAAGAAAATTAACAGGTTTTCAATATTTTCGGTACAACTGTTAGTAATATAAGTCATGCTTACCAAAAATTAGGACACTTAGAATTATTTTATATCTGAAGGTGATGCAAGTCAAATAATTTCGGAGATAATTTTTAATGTTGAATCAGATATTGTTCAAAATAATATTCGGGAAAAAACGAACTAAAATTGATATTATATATATTCTAAGAACAAGATAATTTTCCCTTTTTGACCTTGCATTTTTCTGTCATAATTACAGCCAATTTATCATGATATATCTGGTCAGTTGATCGGCAGCTTTTCAATATGTGAATCTTCAAAACATTACCGACTTTTACTTTGACCAATCTACAAAAGTCTTTTTGTTTCTCCATTTAAATTGGCACAAAATAATACTGTCAGTCTCTCTTTAGCAGATTTACCTTCAGTGTAGTTTTCATTGCGGAATGTAAAAGTTTTCCTTCATACTAATAATTGTAGAAAGCCCTTTTTGAAGTAAAATACACAGTTTTAATTGAGGCCTTATCGTGCTGTATCTTAATGCGTGAAAAATGGTTCAAAACGTGATATATTGATTTTGTCGACTTGGCAGGAAAATTCTACACTACTCATGAAGAAACAAAATTAATTTTTAACTTTTACCACACGTTCCAGCTCCATCCAGCCAGAATTATAAAGCTATGAAGTTCTAAATAAAGTTCGCACTTTAATCTTGGCCGTTGCGCTAGGCGGTAATAAATGGCTTTCAATTATTTTGTTAAAAAGTTAGTTTTGCCTGAACTGCATTTACCTGCTGCAATTTAATATGGTGTAACTCCATTTAATATCATATTATAATTATTTTTAGACAAAGAGCATGTGTTTGGTTACGCTATTAAAAAGATCGTTCTGGACTATAAATATGGACCATTCGACTGGTCACATATGTGCTGATTACACATACATTGTTTATTGGTATTCTCAATGAAATAGAGTGCAGTAGTTAGGATGTCAATCCTCATTACTATGACCATTATTGCAAAGCTGTTGCTGATATACATAGTTACATAAATAGATGCATCAACTTCGAAGCCTTAAGATAACTAAACCATTAAATTACAACAGAACAAAAATCTGAGCTTTTACCAAGCTTTTTTTGTTATGTATAATAACAACTTTATTGAAACATATTTTTTAGTTCTAACTTTAGTACGCATCTTAATAATAATAATTTTCTAGCTGCTTTGAAAAAAGAGAAAAAAATCGATATGATGAAGGGCACCTGCGTTTTCTATTTTTTTTTTTTAGTTAAAAGTATTAGTAATCTAAGTTAAAC
The DNA here is from genome assembly GCA_016904865.1 of Pissodes strobi. Taxonomy (NCBI): domain Eukaryota; kingdom Metazoa; phylum Arthropoda; class Insecta; order Coleoptera; family Curculionidae; genus Pissodes; species Pissodes strobi. Next base: position 66,336 of record MU182527.1, on the reverse strand, counting down.
TGACCCAGACTAATTTTTACAGAACCACAATTAATAGAAAAAAAGTAATTATTAAAAAAATAATATTGTGCTAATTAAAATCTATTCAAGATTAAATATTAAATATTTGATTTGTATGCTGCTTCTCGCACAAATTTCTCGTACTTCATGCTCATCTCCCATTTTTTGTAAAGCTCCTATTGCAGTGGATTTCCTAAGTGTGGCATCATAACGAAGGGACTTTTCTTCTTCATTTGGTCTGAGTAGTTCAGTTTTACTCAAATCATGTATGGTTATATCTTTATGCTTGTATATTCGAAAAGGATATTTTGAATTCAATTTGTCAAATTATCTTTCTTAATGCGCTTTACTGATTTGAATCTTGAACGTATTAAAAAAAACTCGGTTCTGTATTATTTCAGAAATAAAGATTTGTCATTTTGCTTTGTAAGTTGGATGGTACCTTGCTGACTGAATATCGTTCGGTATGAGCATTACGTTTATTTTTCACGATTTTTGTCTGGGGTAAAATTTCTATTAAAATAGGAAGTTCGTAAGATATAAAACACATCAGAATAATGTAATAAGGATGGAACGCACATCATTTGCCTAAAGTACATGGACAGATAGCAGGATACATAATGTACAGGCTGTTAGGAACTGGTTATGACTTTTTTTTAAATTCTCTAAAATGTCCATCTTTTTTTTATAAATGTTTAGTTTAGTTCGATCCTGTCAACTTGTTTCGATACTTTAACAAATTCACACACACAATTTAGCAATTGACCAACATGACACGTCGGATAATCATTGACAAAGATAGACTTTTATAACTTGTGAGTTACGAAGTTCCTGGATGACAGTTCTAGAAGCTTTAAATGTACTATTGACATTCAGTTCATGATGCAACGGTGTACTGTCGATCGATACGTTTTGATTACTTAAAAGGTGCCAAACTGAGGTTATTTGCGCGTAACATACTGATTGATATCAGATAAGCATCCCTTCGTTACATTAATCTAATTGACTTCACGATTGGTGTAATGTGCTATATAGAAAAGGTGTCATGCTTTTGTAAAGGTAAAATATTATTATTAGTAATGTTGGTATGTAAACTAGTTGCGGTGAACTGCTATTATACTTCAGCTTTCTATTTTAATGATTACGTCATTTTAAGTGCAGATAAACTAATTAAATAATTCACTGACTTTGCAGTATATACATCGGGCTTCTTTTCGACCATCTGATCCCGGATATATGGAGGTTTCGAGTTTAGAGGTACTTTCCTTTTTTCAATTAGTCTTGCGAAATGTACGGAAAACGTCCACTTAAGTTCATCTCCATATATTTAAATTAAATTGATTCTAGTACTATCCCCATAAATTGATCAGAGATTAACTCCCAGAATTTAATTCTTTTTAGAAAGTACTTTAAATAATAAACCAGTGATGAGCTGAAAAAAAGGAGCAGTGTCTCAATAACTAAACACGTGGCTTCATCGTGGAATGTTGAAATTACAGATAAATTAATTGAATAAAAAAAAAACATCATTCGAAACATATTCTTTCCAGTCACAATAAATCCGATAATTATTCATAAATCTATTTACCTGATCGGAGTTCAAATCAGGCCAACTTTTAAATTAAATTTTGTAGAAGGCCATTAGGTGTAGTTTTATAACCTTAACACTGCAAAGTCAGTGAATTATTTAATTAATTTATCTGCACTTAAATTGGCCAATTAGGGAGTAAAATAAGTCAATATTTTTATTAGGTACTTGTTCATAGGGTGATGTAAATATTTTTCTGCTTTGAATAGACTGGAAACGAGATCAGCAGTAAGAGCTTTCCGCAGATCTTACCTCAGCTGCAGAATAGAGTTCGGCATCTTTTTAATTTGCTGCGGATGGCGCCTAAATTTTTTTTTTATGGCAGTGGCACACACACTAAAGGGAGATCCTATGGCGCTCGACGAGCGGTGTGTGTGCGAAGATGTTGATTGACACGTTTCTTGAATATTTGTAGGTTGTAATTAGTGGGAAACAGATATCCTGGAAGTGAGTTCCACAGTGATGCAGTGCGCCAGACAAAGGAGTTCGGGTAAAGCGATGTTCTAGGTGTTTCTAGTTGTACGACGAACTGGTGCGCTCCTGCCGTCTGTCGGGACTGTCTGACAGGAGTTGCCAGGGGCGGGATTATGCGGGCCAAATGCTGGGAACATCTGCCGTGAGGGTATCTGTAAAACAGAGACATCTCGGCCACATGTCTGCGATGTTCTAGACTATCCAGATTCCGGGTCAACTCCGGTTCGCCGACGAGACGCACAGCCCTCTTCTGAATGGAATCCAGCAGCTTTAGGGTATGCTTTGGTGCGGCACCCCAGATATGTGAGCAATATTCTAAGCACGGTCTTATTTGCGCTTTGTACAGCAAGAGCAACTGCTGCGGTGTATAGAGTTTTTTGTTGCGAAATAGCGCACCAAGCTTCTGGGAGGTTAATTTTGCGATGTTAGCAACATGGTCATGCCGTGACATATTGCTGTTGACCGAGACACCCAGCAGCCCGATTGACGAGGATGAAGGAATGGTCGATCCTGCCATAATGATGTCAAGGCCCGCTGTATTGGCCCTCTTAGTAAACGTTGCTGCTTGGGTCTTTGCTGCATTGAACTGGACCAAATTTCGGTCGCCCCAAGTTTGAACTTTCTCCAGGTCTTGATTAATTGCTGTAATCTGCTCCTGTCTGCGGTGATGAGTCTCAGTCGCTGGTAAGGGTTTTTCTGATCCAAAGTGGGAGACAAGGGTACTGTCATCTGCAAAACTGTAAACAGGATTATTCGTTTCGATCAGCAGGTCATTAATATAGATGAGGAACAGAGTTGGTGAATGTGTCCGAGATGTGTCCATCGACTGCAACGTGTAGGGATCGGTTCTTAAGAAAACTGGCCAGCCAGCTGCAGAGAGAGGCGGGCAGTCCCAAGGACGGCAGTTTGTTGAGCAGTCCGTCATGCCAAACTCTGTCGAATGCCTTTGAAATATCCAACGCAATCGCTCGAGACTCTCCGTAGTTTTCAATTGCCCTACTCCATATATGAGTGACATAGGCCAATATATCTCCTGTCGATCTCTCTTTGCGAAAGCCGTATTGATTATCGCTGATTATTCTGTTGCTCTCGAGGTACTTGAGCAGTTGCTGGTTGACTACACGTTCCATGACTTTGGAGATTATTGGAAGCAAGGCAATTGGGCGATAGTTTGAGGGCGTGGTTTTCTTGCCTTTTTTTGGAGCAGGTTGCACTCGAGCGACTTTCCAAGAGGATGGGTAAAACCCTTTTTTGTAAGAAAGACAAAAAAGCCTGGAAAAACCGGGTGTTAGTTCGTTGGCGCAGTTCTTTAGCACGATGGCAGGTATTCCGTCCGGTCCTGGTGCCTTTTGCATATCTAGTTCTTTAAGGATTTTGCGAATATCACGATGAGAAAACTTGACTTCTGCGATGGTGGTGTTGATGTTCGGTATAGTGGGGAGAGTCTTGCCTTGGGGCACGTCTAAGGTAGAGTGCGATGAAAACATTTTGGCGAGCATGTTTGCTTTTTCCTTGGCTGTAGTCGCCGTGATGCCACGTTCGTCCGTCAAAGGTGGAAGAGACGTTTTTGTAAAGTTGTTACTTACTGCCTTTGCTACCGACAAGAAATTCCTGGAACCACTGGGGCATTGCAAAAGTTTATTCCTGATCCTTTGATTGTGTTTGTCCTTAGTTTCGTCGATCACACGCTTGCCCTCGTTTCTCGCTTCGATAAAATAATGGCGATTTTCAGCGGTCTGATTTTGCTGCCAGTACTTATAGGCTTGCTGTTTCCTTCCTACAGCTCTTTCGCATCTTCTGTCGAACCAAGGCTTTCCTTTTGATGGTAACTTGATGGAATTTAGGATGTATGCTTCCATTCCTGAGGAGATTACTTGCATGATCTCTTCGCAGCAGTCTGACGGGTCGTCAGTGGCAAAGCAGACGTCGAGCCAAGGAAAGTCTAGGTAGATTAGATCGTCCCAGTTTGCAGAATTGTAATGCCAGATTTTGCGAGGCAATGGTGGATCCTTCTGTATGAGTGGCAATTCACAAACCGTTGTAATAAGTTTGTGGTCGGAGGTACCCAATGGCGGACCAACTGTAACCTTGTACTGGTCAGGATTGGTGGTCAGAAAAAGATCCAGGAGGGCGGCGAATTCGCCCCTCTCTGAGATTCGAGTTGGTTCGTCTACAAGTTGAGTAAGCCCGCAGCTGATGGCAAATGCTTCAGCTTCTCTACCTTCGTTGTCGGTCTTGTTGTGATGTTTGAGCCAGTTGGTGTTGTGGGCATTGAAGTCTCCCAGAACGATTATTTTTGAACTGTGGTGATCGACCTGTATTGAGTCAAAAGTGGTAGCTAGTGTTGAGAGAAAGCTTTGGTAGTCTCTATCGCTCGGAGGGCGATAGAGACAACATATAAACTTGGTTAATCCCTTGGCGGTGAACTTGTGCCACATGACGTCAAGGTTGTCCGGTTCGAGTGTTTCCTCGCGGTGACATGAAAGGTCGTTTCTGACAAAAAGGCATATTCCGAACTTATATCTAAATCGGGTATGTAAGTCGTAACTAGGATAGAGGTAGTTCACTGTTGTTGTTGTAGAACATACTTGTGTTTCTGTAAGGGCTAATATGTGTGGTCTATTTGCTTGTAGATGTTGGTGTACCGAATTTATATTTGTATTTAGGCCTCTAATGTTGCAGAAATCTATTCTGAATTGGTTCCGTATCTTTGCTGTCTGTGAAATGCGGAATGAAGGGCTCCCAGGGCCACCGAGCGCCCGGAGATCCGAATGGCCGGGTAGTTTACTTCCGGAATATTTTGATCCTGGAAGCACCATCATGTCCATATATTCCTACTGTGGAACCCGGGACCACCAGCGCGGAAGCGGAACGTGATTTGGAAAAACCACTTAGCGCTTCCCAATTCTGGTGGGGTGGTCTTTCACCGGACGATGCGAGTAGGCTTATGCATCTACCACCTAGGGCCGCTTCCACTCGAAGAATCGACCTCAGACTCATTCCTTTGGCGGTCCCTAGTCTGACAGGGGTAAAAATGGGGTTTGTTGGATCACTCCCCAGTGATCAGCTCCAGATCTTGTACTTTGGTGTTCTCCAGCCTGGAGGAGGACGATGGGATTTGATGGGCCACATCCCGTGGCAACTCGGAATGGTGGGGGCGTCACTCCCCATAATCAAACTGCTCTCACCAGTTTGACGTTCCTGCCAGCCAATACAATGCAGCCCCTCTTATCACAAACTGTCATTGATCGGCTCCAGACTTTGTACTTTGGTGTTCTCCAGCCTGGGGGAGGACGATGGGATTTAATGCGCCATATCCCATGGCAACTCGGAATGGCGGGGGCGTCACTCCCCGTAATCAAACTCCTCTTTCCAGTTTGACGTTCCTGCCAGCCAATACAATGCAGCCCCTCTTGTGACAAGCTGTCATTGATCAGCTCCAGACTTTATACTTTGGTGTTCTCCAGCCTGGGGGAGGAGGATGGGATTTGATGGGCCATATCCCATGGCAACTCGCAATGGCGGGGGCGTCACTCCCCGTAATCAAACTCCTCTCACCAGTTTGACGTTTCTGGCATATACGTTCCTGCTTATACGAACTTATATTTTGAAGTTGATAGCTGCTGCTGATTCCAAACTGTCAGCATTAGGGTCGCCTAAACAACTGCAATATTTTTCCACTAACGACCCTCCTGAACTTCATGCCATAGCCATATAAGAGCTGCAGTGCCTAAGCCCAAATTACATGTAAGTTAAGGTTTGCCTAGTAGGGTTATGTATCGTTATCACCACCAACGTTACAAGGATTTAAATCATCTTATAATATCCATGTGCAAAGTAACGTTGTTTAGATATATTTTTAACATAATTCAATGTTATGCAAAATTAAGAACAAGAGATCAACACAGTAGCTGTGCGACACGTGGCAAATACTCATGTCCATTTATGATTAATCATGCCAACTAAAAAGTAGTGATGAGCGAGACTGGGCTTGGTCTTGCGGTCCAAGACCGAGCAGTGCAAGAATTATGCAAGACCAAGACCTAGTATTGCAAGACTTCTTGCGGTGGTGCGTTTTTTGCAATTTTTATTTGTTGACATATTGCCCTTAAGTCTGAGATTGAAGTTGTTGGGTCGAAATTTGAAAAAAAAACTTCCTATAAACGTTTGTCAGAAATCATTTTGTGTGTGAGATACATGTAGGGAAAGAAGTATTCACTATTTGCCACGCCGCATTGTATGTAAATGAATAAGAATCTATTCAAGTAAAAGGAACATAAATTGAAGCATCATCCTGGGTTCTTCACATAGAGTGTGTCCGAAAGGGAATGTATTTGGGATCTTGAAAACTATAAGAGATAAAAATTTGGTTAAATGGAAAATGTTCTGAAATATTTAATTGCCAGTTCAATTCTGCTTTGATAATGAATTAATCTTGACGAATGTATAATTCATAATAATGGATTTCATTTATCTTTTTCTATTTTCGACATATTTTCAAAAAACCAAAAAATTTTATTTTTAAAAACTGCCGATTTAAAGTAATTTTTAAATTTTTGATTGTACATGCTATATTTTTTCGACAAAATATAGTACAGAGTTTAATAGTCGTCCTTGTATTACGCTGTGTAGTTTGGTTGTTGTTTTTTAAATGTTCTTTGTTGTTTGTAATGTTCATTGTAATCCGCTATATTATCTATTTTAATCCTGTTATAAGATATGAATGTTAAGTGTACGAGAGAAAAACACAATTTTGGTAAGTTTCATGGATTTTTATTTTCTTTGAACAAGATTATTACATATTTTATCACTAGAAACCCTTTATGTTATTTCATTTCTCTAAACCGTTTTTTTTGTTTTGTATGTTGTTTTTTTATTTATTTATTTGTATTTTATTAAACAAAGGTAGTACTTAAGAAAGGTTCTGTTTTTGGGCTTAAGGCTCTTGTTTTGTTTTTTTTTTAACAAATTGTAAAATAGAACTTCATTTTCTAAAAGTAGCTTTCTCCTCTTAACAGAGCAGATGATGAGTTAATATAATTCGAAATGTTCGTAAGAAATAATAATAATTGATTTGGTTTTTTTGATACCTGACTAATAATCCTACAAACAACAGTTAAATTATTCATTTTGATAACCATCTTTACTGGTTTTTTTGAAAATATCTCGATAACGAAAAAAGATGGAATCATTATTTAAGCAGCACTGAACTAGAAATTAAAACCATACAACTTTTTCCATTAAACCTATTTTCTAGCACTTATAGTTTTCAAGTTCCCAATCCTATAATGAGTGAAAAAAAGTACACTTTACCACAAGCGAGTAGGTAAAATTGTTAACGAATTTGTCATTTGCTGAGAAACGCATAAAACTGATGTGAAGTTCTTCATTGCGCAACAATAATTTTGGTTTATTTAAAAGCCCAGCTATCGAGCCTGCTAAGAATCGGTTTTATAGAAAGACGTAAAATCCAGTGACTAATATAACCCAAACTTATGAAATCTTATCATAGGAAAATATTCAAAAAAAAATTGTCAGAATAACTGCATTAGATTATCAAGAGATATAAATATTTACATTTCAACTCAATTATGGGCAACCATGTATTAAAGAATGAAATGCACGTTTAAATAAAATAGTTCTTGTGTTAACACCGCAATTTACAAATGTAAATACTCAGAATGTTTCAATATTACACGGAAAAACTTAAACAAGTGATTCCTTAACTCGAAATGTTTTCTTGAGTATTTTTACTTAAAAAAATTACCTGATTTACTAGCTAAAATTTGTCGCTGTGGTACTTAATATTGAAAAACCAAAATTTTGATACTAACAAATACTGCCCCTTTCTTTAAACCTTTATTTACTTTAAAGTACTTGAAAAATTTTTATTTTCTTTGTAAAAATTGCCTCCAGTAAAATTCTATCAGAAAAAGTGCAAGACTTGCAAGACTAACCCGCTTGGTATTGGTCTTGCATTTGCTCATCACTACTAAAAAGAAAATTATGAAATAGGAATTCCAATAAATACTATTAATCAATCAACTAAAAAAGAATAAAACTCGATGTAAAATCGCCAAAAATATTAACATGTATTCTTGCACCTTCTATAGTTTGATCTCGAAAAACTCTCCTTTCTTCTCTTCTTTACTATGTTTTTACTATAGAGCCTGCCGCGATTCTCTATGAGCAAAGAGATATTTACCCTTGCAATCCTTCCGTCAGCCCTCTGCATGTTTCTCCGGACTAGTTCTGGTTACGGCACCGGCGCGGCGGGTCTCGAGGCGAGATCTCCCCAGTAGCCTCCACTGTGTACCTGGTTCTGGGGAGGTAAACTTCTTTCGGCATACCTGCCCGGTTCATGTTATGTCTTACGTTGGCACTGTCACTATGGACCAGCATATCTGAGAAATTTATCACCACCCAGATGTGAACTCTTCTAAAGGGGGATCTCTTCACTTGCAAGCACGACATAGCCTCTTGTATTTCTTGGTGCGCTGCCTAAATTTTTAAGGGGATACTTATAGCCACTATCTCTGAATCCCTCTTACCGTACTACCCTTTTGCAGAGAGGTATCCTGCTATTCTGGCTCCAGTTATCTGTCTTTCGCCTCCATTACTCACACCGCTTTCTTCTAGAAAAGTACCTATTCCTTCCAGATTTCATCTTACCGGACGCACATTTACATTCCCTCCTATGTAAAAGGGATAGCTCGTCTCTATCAGTTAGGGATTGTAGGTTGATATTTACGTTTCCTCCTACGTTAGGACGATGGGGTTGCGTTTAGCTGTTTGGATTAGTTTTAGTTATTTCACGTTTCAATTTTTATTTTTTTCTTATTTTGGGCATGTCCTGTTAGTTGCGCCCGCACAGCCGCTCGGCAAATACAAATATATTTGAGGAAATCTTGTGTTAACTTCACGCACGGCCCTTCGCTTGCTGTGAGGGCGCAACCAACAGAAAATACAAGACGTGCCCACAATCCAAAAAATAAAATATAAATAATAAAAATGCGAAATACCCAAAACTAATCCAAGCAACTAATCGTGACTTGATCGTCCTACCGTAGGAGGAAACGTAAATATCAATTTAGTTACAATCCCTAACTGGTAGAGACCTACAATCGCTGTATAGAAGGGCATGTAAGTGTTCTTACCAGATAATACACTAGTAGCTAGGCCCTACCGGAACTTTGAGAAGAACTTTCCTATTCTTCTTCGTATTGCATACCCAGACGAATTCGGATCGCAGTCCGATTGTCAGGGAGGCAATATCTTTCTGGTTATAAGGACGCTAATTTTGATTGCATATTATGTATAAGTATAATTATAAATTACTAAAGCAATTAGGCACCTTTTCAATTCAGTGAGAGTTGTACAAACGGACGCCTCTACACAACGGGCTATTATTTTCTTTGTTAGTGTCTGTTGTTGAGAAAAATTACTATATATCTAAAAGAATGTTTACAATATACTGTCACGATCTCTTTTTCATGACGCCACGCCTTGATTGGCACGCAGGTTATGCAGTTCAGATTAGAATCGTTCTACTTCAGGTGAGAAGAGATGATAAAGCAGACACTGTGGATAAAAACAATAATATTGTCTATTACTCAAAGATTTAACAATTTACACTGTACCCGATTACTAAAGTATGCATGTCCTTTCGGTTAAGGAACACTTTGAATTGTTTATAGTTATAGGTCTTGGTCACTGTTTTATGTAAGAGTTGTGTTGTGTCTTATTTATGGTTAGCTTTGACTTAATTTCACTCAGCCTTTACACCTGTACTTTAACCATTTAACAGATTCTACTTTGAAATTGTCTTTTTCAGAACTACGACAAATTTATCGTAGATTCAACCTTACAACTTTATGTGGTTAACACTTAGTTCATGCACCTGTGTTCTGTGAAACTCAGTTTTAGCTAAATATTTGCGTTGCAAGTTAGAACCACCCGAACACTACGCATATGTGTGCTGTAGCGTGTTGTTGGGCGAAAATGAATATGAGACAAAGTCTGACGAACTGATTGTTCGCTTGAGTATTTATATAATAAAATGTGCTGACCATTGCCCATTTAAGGTTCATAATCGCTTGCGTTGATCACTCGCATTGTTTATAATTTGTCTTGAATGCTTACATAATATATTTTAGTTCAAGTATCAAACTTAAAACCGGGTGTCACAATAACGCCAACTATCAGTAGCAATGAATGAAAATGCTTCTTCAACTCCTTAAATGCCAGTACAGAGAAAAAGTACGTTAGCGTATCACTGAAAATACGAGACAATTTGGGCAATTGATTAAAAAGAATGCACAATATGAAATTTGAAAAAGCCAAATAGACATTGCGAAAGATAATATAGTGTATCCATTTTTCAAATTCATAATATATAAAAATCGCTAGTTCTCTTGAATCTTTCAGTTTAAATGACAGATCTGCCACGTGTATATTTACGTAACTTACTGATCGGTAAAGCTCTATTGCTAAAACATGTTTACAAAAATTTGCGTTTAAACATTGCTTGTAAGTAACAAAATAAATTTTGTAAGATAATTCTTACGAGTTTTCGATAGAAGGGGCAAACGGTGACGAAAAAACGCGTCTCGCGAATTATTATGTGAGCTACCTAGATAGTATATGTAACAGCCAAGTTAAAACACATATTATGCAACATTATGCAAACAATAAAATTACGAACAAAGCATTCTCACACTTACCTTCAAAATCTCCTTCGTTTATTTCAGTAATCCTATTCTCTTGCATCTCGAGCTTCTTGAGCATATCAAGTATACGTAAAGATCTTTGGGGAACAGCCATTAATCCGTTGCCTCCCAGGTTAAGCCGTTTAAGTTTCCTGCAAGAAAACAGAGAAGTTCTAAACTCTCTATAAAATATCGGCTCACTTTCAATGGCCTCGAAAACAAAGCTAATATCGATTTCTCAAACCGCTTTTAAAAAATTAAATGAAAATAAGTTATTCTTGAAGAATGTTAAAAGTTTTAATTATGTTTTCGATGAAATGAAATTGTATGTTATATGTTTAAGCACTAGAGTGCCTTATCTAATCCCGCAAGTGGAGATTATTGCTGGTAACAACTATTCAAGGGTCTAAAATCAGGCTATTTTTCGTAATTGTAATTAATGTGAATATACTGTTCAGTAAAAAAAGCGCGATCTTATTTTGATTTTCAAATTTATATAGGATAAAAGTAAAAGATCACTAAAACAATTCTAAACACCGATTATTAAAGTAGTAATAGTCATACCTAACGTTATCAAATTATTAATTTTTGACAGTTTAGTAATAAAATAGTATATTAAGATACTAGTTTTAAAAAATCATATTTTTTCGCCCGAGCACGAAATTGGGGAAGGGCCCGCTAACGAGGAGTTTTCTAACGTGCGAGTGCGCTCAATGCCTTTGAAATTGTGCAGTTTTTTTAATGAGAAAAAATATTGTTCTATTTGGCAGTTGCGCCGCCATCTTGTGAATTTTGACGTCTTTTCAACTAGATTTATTTCAAGGCGGGCGGCGTCACAATTTTTGCTAATGTAGCCCTTGACATAAGCAATATTTTTCATATCAATGCAAGCAACAAAAGTAGTGTCGAGAAGAAGTTCTTTTTGACACTCCTTTGGATGTCGAAAGGGAAATCATTTCGAATGCAAAATTGAAAATAGTTATTTTCCTAACAAGTGCGGAAAGTCCTACTTCTCCGTACACGACTGAGGTTGGCCGGACGACGCGTAGTGGAGTTCGAGTGAGAAGAAGACACTTTCCGCAAGGCTTAGGAACAATATTTTTTCTATTAGCGTATAAAAAACCGAAAGACATTACACACATTAAATTTCATATAAATAACACAATTTATTGAATTTAAAAAAATTTATTCATTAAAAAATGGCTATTTATTGGTGTTTATGTTAATTACAAAAGAGATGTTTTTGCTATGGCGTTTTCGCATTGTGCTAGTGCTCCTGCACTCTTGCACTGTTGTGGAACTTGCTGATTTGTGGTTAGTGGAATTTTGTTGTGGTGATCTTGAAGTGTGTGTTCTGGGATTCGAAGGAACGTAGTTGAGAAGGAACGCTTTGAATTCCTTGAAGCCGTTAGTGAAGAAACGAGTGTTTTGTTTTTGCGGTTTGAGCAGACAAGAGAATTGCTGTAGACACCTAGGCGAAGCTGATCGATTTGGATTTTGCAGATTTTTTCCGCAAGTCCATATCGGCCACCCCAGGAACGAACTGCACGTGATACGCGGGGTGTTACCCCCTGACAGGCTTCTACGCATGGAGCCCATACGGCGGGTTCCCCCGTGCAGTCCCTTAATGCCTATACACCCCCGTTTTTAGGCGGGAACCCGGCTTAGGGCATCAGCGATGCTCTCGTCCCCAGCTGTTATTGAGATCATTCTTGTAATTGTTATTGAATTTAAAAATTTAAAATTTTTGTAAAATTTTGAAAAAAAATTTAAATTTTGAAAATTTGATTTGAAAATTTTTTGGAAAATTGTTAATTTGAATTTGAAAGGAACGAACCTTTTTGAGAAATTTTGAAAACATTTTGAAAATTTTGAAATCTGGAGATAAGAGTGATATTGATTTTATTTTTGGATTTTTTGATTTTTTATTGTGTTTGTGTTGTGTGCGTGAGTGCACATTACGAATGCGAGTTACCCACTCAAATTGGCGAATAATTTCAGTGTTGGATTGGTGTTAATTAGGCTAGTAATTCTATTAAGTTTTGCTACTATGACCTGTTCAGACATAGCTGGAAGAGTCATTAAATCGTTAGGTTGCTGCATCGCATTCATATTTGTGTCATTGTTTGAGTTTTTGTTTGTGTTTCTTGGTACTATAGTGATTGGTTTGGTTTCTTGTTGTGGGTGCGTGATTTGTGCGTATGAGATGTTATTGTTTACTAGTCTTGTTTGGAGTAGTGGTCTTTTGTAGTTAGGGTTTTTTGTGCAAAGTGAGTAATTTGCTGGGTTCACCTCCCCCCCGCCTTGCAATTGCAGCACTTAGCTGGGGTTTCTATCGTTTTCGCGTATTCCTTATAGAAATGCGGGCCTGCGCACCTGTGACACACAGGCTTGACACAACAGTTTGAAATGGTGTGTCCAAACTGCTGACATTTGTGGCATTGTGTATGGATTTTGTTTAAGCTTCCTCTCTGGAGCTCGATGATTACGGACATGAAGTTGATTATTTCCTCTTCAAAGATCTTGATGTCCGATTGTGGGAGGAGTACCTTCACAAAATCGGTAAGAAACTGACGTCTCTTACCGGTTCTGAGCCAGTACAACTCCCTAGGGTGGTAGCCCCTGTCTTCGATATCGTTTTTAATATCGGTTAGTGACATTTTGTTATCAAGTCCCTTGATGATGGTGTGTAACATTCTATCTTCCGGAAGTTAGTAAGAATGGAAAGGGTACTTTTTGTTCTTGAGATAATTAGTGATGTTTCTATGATCATTCGGAGAGTTGGGGGTGATCTGGATAACCAGCTTTGATTTCTTGATGTTTGCAAAATTGAACTTTAGATAAGTCATGTCCTGAAATATCTTAGTCCAATGCTCAGGGCACCTGATGACTATCGGCACCACCTCGGAATTTTTGGAGGCTGAAGTTTGGGTAGGGGTGGCTTGGGCCTTGTCTGCCGATTTCTCGGCTTGAGTCTGGGCCGAAGGAGCGGCCTCGCCTTGCTTCCTACTTGAGGAGGCTAAAGGTTTGAAGGTGATTTTTGGGGTAGGTGTTAGAGGGCCTGGATCCCTCTTTGTTTTCTTCAGAGGCGGGAACTCCTCTGGAGATGGCTTTCTGGCTGGTTTGATTGAAGAGTCAGAAGATACTTCCATCTCTTCTTCCTCCTGTGCTGCGGTTACGGAAAGGGCCACGGTAGTGATTGTGGTGATTGTTTCAGTTGTGTTTTGTCTGTGTCTTTTGTTTGTTGTGTTTTGCGTTGAGTTTTGTGATTGTTGTTTATTGAAATGGATTCTCATTTCCTCCTGAAAAGTCTTATTCTCGCTGTGTAAATCAGCGATCATCTTGCTTTGACCGTTGACTTGATTTAATAAATGTTGATTTTGAGTTTTTAGCTCATTCATTAAGTCGTTACAATTAGTGAGATCTGATTTAAGTTTACGAATTGTTTTTCGCAGCTCTTGATTTCAACCTCAAGCTGCTCAATTTTTGATAAATCCATTTCAATATGTTGTGATATGAGTTGTGCTTTAAGTGTTTGTGCTCGTTGTTTTTTACTCACTAGTCTTTTTACTGGAAGTTCCTTGGACGCCGTTGATTTCGACACCGGATGATTGGCCGGCGAAATTTCGGAGCACGCATCCATGCAGCCTGTATCTTCTTGAATATCCATGAAGGTTGTATAGTGCTGCTATTTGTCGTTAGCGTAATTTTCACTACTTCACTTTCACTGTTTTGGAGATTTTCGGAGAGCGGTTTGAAAACACTTGTTACCAGCGCGACCGTCAGCAACAGAACATAACGTAACAATAACTAATTACAAAAGAGATGTTGCTGGGATTCTGCAAATTTATGGCAGCTGACAAAATCTTGGGTATAGTGACGAATTGTTGCTGTTCTCTGGATTTTCGCGATTCCGGTGAACTTCAGTTTGAATGTAAGCTATTTGAGTTTCGGAGGTCGATGCTGATGCCGTAAATGTTGGTTAATCTGATTCAAGATTTTGTTTGATACTTTGGTTTGTTATTTTGCCTTTTTATATTGATAACCTTCAGCGATTAAAATTGATTTCCAGCCAATACTACCAATACTACTTTCCCCTATCTGCGGAAGCTATGGCCGGTGTATAAATGAGCATCCGAAACACTGAGGTACCCAGCGATATCACCTGGCATCTTGCCAAAGGTATTTAGGCCCACACACTGTACTGAGCAAACGCCTTTTTCGTTGTAACGGAATATAAGTTATTCCGCTCCACTAAATTCTGTTTAATTATCAATGATTTTCGATGTACGGGATATGAATCGCCAGTGATATCTGTTGGCAAATGGGTATATTTCGTGCAACTAATTATTTAAGAAGAACAGGTACACTGGTTTATACCTACAATTTGCGGATTCGTGTCGCTGTAGATTTCTATATTGAATAGTGACATCTATTTGGGGATGGGCTTATCTCATATAGTGGGTAATTGGAAAGCGTAGTTCGCTATTTAATATCTACCATTTATGCATTTAATTTAATACGGATTACTATATTTAGTATATATTGTGTATTTCTTTGATTTGACGCCGCATGACCAATAGTAGTGGTCACATGATCTAAATTAACATCGAAAATCAGAATTTGTTGAACGTCTTAAATTTTGAAAGGAAGGTCGAGCATCTTCAGTTTTTGATCTTGAAATATTTTATTCATCTTGCATATATTTCGCTAATTTTTTCATTTTTTGAATACATATTTAATAATTGTTTCTGATTCACGTAATCATATTCTGCTTACGCAAGAAATTAGCATTTTTATATTACACGTTCGATTAACTTACAACTTCAATAATCTTAATTTTTTAGTGACCGTTCGGTAAAAATACCGATTTGTTGGTGAATAATTTCGTCTCTCGTTGGTCAAATTTATGTAATTTGATAGAGGTTTAATCCAAATTTACAAAGAACGTAATTATTTCATCGTTTAGCGGCCACACACATTGTTTTACGTATTTCCATTTAAATTGAACAGTATTGTTTGGGAAATTCTTGGATTCTATATATTCCTGTGAAGGTAGTAAATTGAATTTTCAGTAGAATTTCTTCGAATTTTCCCTCATAATATTGCTGGTTAAATATCTTTTTCTTTTCAGGCTTATTTCATTAATATTTAAGTTTATTGGTAACATCAAGCATATAATTATTAGCACTTGCCCTGTCGCGTTTCAACAATGATGTATCGACATTAATTTGCATTTATGAAGGGTTGAGCTCACATGTGTAAATTTACCTGTTTTCTTTTCTGTATCTTTTATCTTAATTCATATCTCAATGCGAGATAGTGATTACCTTGTCAATATCTTTAATTAATTGAGGTGTAATTACACTCAATTATCGTTTATGTGCTAAGGGCCATATAGAAGAGTAATAGAAATTACTTATTTTGAGTTATAAGATTCGTTTATAGAGAGGTTGTACCTCTATTTTTCTATCTATCATTAAATTTAAATTATCTTTTATTTAAATTTGCCGAGAGCCACTGTTTGGAACGTAGTTCCATCATTTTCTTTTGAATTTTAAATTTCAGTCATAATTTCCTTTGAATTTCATGTCTTAAAGTAAAGAAAAAGAATATCTTGAGTAACAGTAGCTATTTATAACTTTGCTTAACCGTAGTCGTTTATAAGTTTTGCTCAACTTAATATTGTAATTTGAGTTTTTGATTATACCTGCTTTAACCAGTAAATTTTCAAATTGTTGATTACTTCCTCCTGTGAAGTCATCTAACTAAGGGCCACAGGATATTTCCCTGAATAATTTTTAGTTGGCGATATACACTGGTCTAAAATTAAATGAAAATTCTCTTCCATGTACACAAAATTCCCGAATGAATATCGGGCTTATCAAGCATCAGGTGTCCGTCCACGTCGCCATAGCAGACCGATAGAAGGAGCAGACACTCGGCCAACCTTTAAGTCCTAGATCACCTCAAGTCAATTTAACTTGGGAATAGGCAGAAGCAGGTTCCAGTAGGAGTCCCAATACGGTTGCATGGTTACAGGATAGTTGGACAAGCTAAGTATTAGCCAATTGCTAGTCAATTTATTCAAACTTATATATCAAATAATTTAAATTGTAATTTATTTGAATTGATAATCGTCATTTTACATGATACCATTATAACTCATATTTGTAAATTAATTATTAAATTAATATATAGTGTTATTTTAAAATTTTCTTGTTTACCTTATTGCAAGATCGAGTTCGGTAAGACGCGAATTTTTGATATTCTTATCTTTATAGTTATTGATCTCTAAGTGTTTATACTCAGTTTGCATTGTCTCTCGGAACTCTGGCGCCCAAAAATATAATTAATAAAAGAGACAACTCATCCCCTCAGGAAAAACGAATCTCATACTTAATTAAATTAAATAACTTAACTTTCGCTACAATTAGTGTTCAATTAAATTTATCCTCACAAATTGGCCACTGAGCTAGTATTTCATTATAAGTGACGCCCAACTGATCAATTCATCACATCGTAGTAAAAAATCTGTTATGGTTGGTGTGAGCATTTCTTAAATTTGTATATTTTCTTTATAGCATCAAGTAAGTGCCAGATTGAGAGGTATTTAGCATTATAAAATCGTCTTTATCCATAACATTAACTGTGGTTAGGCTACAAAGGTCTTCCCTGCGGGATGCTCCAGCCATATATAGCTGCCACTTTAACTATTAAATAAATTACGTCAGGTGCTTCTAGTACAAACTTTGTAATTTCTTCATTGGTAAAGACTTTAGCTTTAATTGGTTGAAATCAAATATTATTTTTCTTAAAAAATGCTGTTAACTTAAAATACCGGCTGATATCCAAATATTTTTTAATTTTAAAACTTGCTTTTCAATATGGAATATTTGAGCCAAAGTCTATTCGGCTTAGCAAGCTCGGTAAAATATGCAAGTAACATTTCCTCTTTTAACCTCTTCACACATTTTCCATCAGACCACTTGTTAAATACCTTATATTCCTTGTTGTACCTGTCTTTTGATTTTTTTAGGTAAAAAAATCCAGGTAATGGACAGTTTCCAAAATTTAACTTAGAAGGTCATCGTCAAATGCATCTTCTACTAAAGGAAGTAATTTTATTTTTCAGAATTGGAATTTGTCAGATGGCTTTGGAAAATGTCTTAATTGTACTTGGTTGTTAAGGAGCGATGCGGTCACCATTATTGTACTTATTAGGTCTTCCAATTACCGGGCAAAACACATCGTCAAGTCTGGTAGGATCAATTTCAATTAATAATAAATCGGCATGGCTAAGATGTTGAGTTTTTTCCATCATTTATCGTGCTACTACATTTAATTTTTCCAGTTAAAAGACTAAGTATAATCTACCGAGGAGCACCTACTGGAAATATTACTTCCAGAGATACTGAGTTTTAGTTCGCTGAACTTATTTAGTGACTTTAATAAGAGACAGTCCTCTATTATACTGTAATTCTTTTACCGTTTCCTCTATTGGTGTTATCTAAATTTATATGGTGCAATTAGGGCGGTTATGCCATTTATATTAAGTTAATTATATCTATCTGTAAAACCCATAGTCAGTTTTAAATTGGTATTCCGTGTGCAACTTTGTGAAGCAATATAGTGTTATACATCAAAATTTTGGAAAAAATATGTAGCTTACGAATATCGTTGGGGCGTAACTCATAGGGGTGGCAGAAAGAGAAAACTACCCTTAAATTGGTTTAGGGGGTGGCATTGGAAAAAAATTGGTAGGAAACCCTTTGAAAAAAAGTTGGAGGTTCTCATATTTATTTATTTTTTAGAAGAAAAGATATTATAAAAGTATGCCTCTCGGCTAAGTTGAAAACATATCAAATAGACGAATTTGGTAGTTAAGTAAATTAAAAAATATGAAATTAGTCATCATCGGGTTCACTATCAGAATCAGTATCACAGGTTGTTTTTTCATCTGCCTTAGCATTCGATCAACATTCTGGATCAGCTTCACATTCACACTTTCCGTGCAAAACATGTTTACGCTTTTTCACAGTGTATTTTTTCTAAATTTTATTATCCGATTTTCAGACAGACAGAACTTCTAATAAATTTCTTGCAGTAAAAATTTAGTGGCGCCCGCTCTAACTGCCATAAACTTTAACCCAAGAACAAAACTACTAACGGCTGAGTGAGTTAGGCAAATGGACCAGCTGAATGAGCTAATAGCGAGTAAGGCTGGTTACAAGGTAAAACGCGCACTTTAGTGCGTAAATTACAAAAACTTTATTTCGACTATTTCGAATCTATATTTAGGCAGATAAAACATATTTGATGATATAACATAACGCAGACTCACAGTGTACGAAGTCCACATCTATCCGTCCAGCACTAAACAGGTCAAGCTTGAAATGATGGTTATTTCATGATTACTATTTTTTATGATTCATAAATGATGATCCGATTTGGAACTTATGGCGAACATAAGATTTCAATTTTAGTAACTTATGATTCTTGCCATCGTCAACGCTTAATATAATATAATTAGGACTAAATTGGTATTCGTTTGCATGTCAGTAAGAGTTCTATTTTTGCATTATATTTAACTAAATCATTATTAACCTATTTTTCGTTGCATGTCTCGTATCTAATCTTAACAGTAGTTATTAATTGAGTTTTCGAGGCGTAATAGTCTGAACGGGGAAATAATTTTCCGGTATGAAAAGTTTAACATATTTTACTCCAACCATTATGCTACCTTTATCAACAAAAGTTGCATACGTGCTTAGTGCTGTGATGATGGGCAAACATAGCCACAAACGAAAACATTCTCGTTTCATAGAATCTAGTATTACTTTCAAGAAAATGTGGAAATACTACAAAACGTAGGTTCGCCGATGTCCATCTTATGTGGTCTCGATCAAGACTAGGAGATGACACCATCCTGATAACAAATAATGACGGTCAATATAATGTAAGCGTTTGCTAGTTTGGTAGAATTATGGCGCACGAACTAAGGATTGCCTTGATTCATATATAAATAGCATTATCAAATGTGCATTAAGTACTTTTCATATTATTTAATAATAAACTTTCCTTTCTAGCGCACACTTTAAGGGCAAACTATATTACAAAAAATACTGCGAAAAATTTTCCAAATGTTTTAATCCAAATGGGCGAATATGTACCAAATTTACCATGTAGCCAAGTATTTCCATAAAGCGTATGCTGACATAGCTAAATAACTGCTGTATGTGTCCCGAGAATATTTCAGAAAAATCAAATAATCTTTTAGACACAGAGATTTTTAAAAAGCGTATAATATAAAAAAAGTGAAAATAGAATGTTGGATGCGACTACGACCCCTTATCCAGGCTCCTAACAACGACATAAAATTTAGGTCCAAAGAAAAAAAAACCGTTCACTTCTACAAACCAGAAACCCTTATTTTATTATAAATAAATCTAAATTGCACTTTGGGTACTAAGCTATGTATAAATTTAGGTACATTCAGAATAACTATTTACAGGTAAAGCCGATCCCTGATTTAACAGTAGTATTTCGGTATACTGTATCAAAAGTGTAGTGTAGTTGAAAACCGCTAGTGGAGTCCGCTATGATATCGGCATCGATTCGAAAAGTTTATGCAGCATCTTTAGCCCGCGTAAAGGAATATCATCTAGTTGTGAAGATGTAGGTATATTTGTGTTTCTTTATTTACGATTACGAAGAAAGAGAAAATTGTGGCGTCTAGCAAGACCACGAATACTTTCCTTGTAGGTACAGAATCACCAAACAAACATATTTGGATCTTATTCATCTTGTGGGTCATTCTATTACAAAGTAACATGCAAATATAAGAGAACAAGAGAATGCACAGGAGTTAAATAAAGGCTGTTGATAAGTGAAATTCGTATTATTTTAATTTTTTGGGCTAGTAACTAAAATATTTATAACTATCATTATAATTTTTGAATAAGGTAATCAAAGTCATTGCTTGCCCATTAGGAACTCCTTTTCTAAGTTCGGGTTTGGGTTGGAATGTGCAGAAAAAGCGGTAAGTAGTCCATAGGTCATATCCGATGATGTGTTGTGAGAATTTGGTTCCAGCGAATAATACTGGAGATGAAAGAGGTGCAGGAATAGAAGAATTAACATGCCTTGGCTCATTTCAAGAAGAATCTGTTAAAAAACGTAATGGATTAATAATATCAATTGGAACCATGACATTTATTTGGAACTGTCTCGTTTGATTTTCATCCATGTCACTGAAGTCTGGAAAGGATCTTAATAATTATGACGATGACTTTGATTGTGAACTGGTACTGGTAGATCGGCCTATTTGTGGCGCAGTAGTTGAGTGCAATAGATTACCTACACCCAGAGATTAATTTCTCGCTCTTAATTTTTTTTTAGACTCATTTGATAATTGCTGTGAATCTTGACCACCTAAAACCCACAGGCATATTGCTACGATTTTCAGAACTATTGCCTGACATAAGAAAATATACATTTTAAGTATTGACATAAATGCTTTCTTTGATTTCGAACCACTGGGTTTTGATTTCATACTTTGTAAAACGGACACCTTCATTTTTATTTTTTCCTTGCATTCATGAACTAAAAAAATAGATAAAACCCTATTATCCTGGAGAAAGTTCAAACTTGGGGCGACAGAAATTTGTTCAATGCGGCAAAAACTCAAGCAGCCACGTTTAACAAGGGAGCCAATACGGCGGGCCCTGACATCATTAAGGCAGGATCGACCATTCCTTCATCCTCGTCAATCGGACTGCTGGGTGTCTCGGTCAACAGCAATATGTCCTGGCATGACCACGTTGCTAACATCGTAAAATCAGCCTCCCAGAAGCTTGGTGCGCTATTTCGCAACAAAAAACTGTATACACCGCAGCAGTTGCTCTTGGTCTACAAAGCGCAAATAAGACCGTAATTAAAATATTGCTCACACAACTGGGGTGCCGCACCAAAGCACACCTTAAAGCTGCTGGATTCCATTCAGAAAAGAGCTGTGCATCTTGTCGGCGACCCGGAGTTGACCCGGAATCTGGATAGTCTGGAACAACGCGGGCATGTGGGCGAGATGTACCTGTTTTACAGATACTTTCACGGCAGATGTTCCCAGGATTTGGGCAGCCTCATCACGCCCCTGGCAACGCCTGTCAGATAGTCACGACAGACGACAAGACCGCACCAGTTCGTCGTACAACTGGAAACACCTAGAATATCGCTTTACAAGAACTCATTTGTCTGGCGCACTGCGTCACTATGAAACTCACTCCCAGGACATCTGGTTTCGCCTAATTACCACATACAACATACAACTATTCAAGAACCGTGTCAATCATTATCTTCGCACACACACCGCTCGTCGAGCGCCATAGAATCTCCCTTTAGTGTGTTTACCACTATCATAAAAAAATATATCCAATCAGCATTGCAACTCATTGCATGTTGCGCTTAATGCGGAGGAATAAGGATTTTGATTTATGAATTTTGGTGTGCGGAGCTCAAAGAACTGTGAGTCATCCATAACATATTGGTCTTAAAAATCAGTATATTTTAAACATATTGAACAAATTTATTACGTTTGGAAGCTCTCCTTACATGCTTCTACTTTTAGTTCCTTTTTTAGATATCTTACTTCTAGATACAACATGATTGATTCATTAGGTTCATATTTTGCACGAGGAAATAGTACTTTGTCAGACACAATGACTGAAAATACTTCTTTTATCTGAAATAAGTTACTAGAAAAGTACATGGCAATGTGCTCTATGGAAATTTGGAGGCTCATAGCATGCCGTTTCTATGAGCTGTGGAATGAACCTAACTCTACAGGAGCAATCGACGTAAACATATAAGAATAAGTTTCTCATCTATATTAAAGACCTGCTCACCGAAACCAATAATCCTGATTACAGTTTAGCAGATGACGGTACCCTTGTGTCCTAATTTAGATCAGAAAAACCTTTACCAGCGACTGAGACTTATCATCGCAGCATGCCATAGGATATCCTTTTAGTGTGTGTTACTGCCATAAAGATAAATTACAAAAAAAAATACAGAATCGCCAGTTATGGATCGAATTTTTTTTATTATAATGGTTTTCATTCTATAGTACTTTTGCCTGCTTGCAAGGCAGATGGTTTATTTATAATAATTAATATGGGTTACACTTATGGAGACTTTAGTGCATCGGTTACTGGTTTGAAAGAGATAGTCGTAATCTTCCTATTGCCGCACACTTGCTTCACGATGATACGAAATAGGAAATACCATATTTATTCGTAGCAGATGCCACTTCCACTCAAATAAAGATTTGCTGCTAGATAGGGACGCATTATATTACATGCATTACGTCCCTATCTAGCAGCAAATCTTTATAGCATGAAGTGGGTTTTTAATTATAGTGTAACAGTTCGATTTTGCCAATGGCAAACATTTTTAAAATATCATTTATATGCCGCATTTAGGGAAAAAAAGATGCTGTATTTTGCACTCATCGATTCCTTAATTCTAAATTTATTGATTCTATTTGCTAACAATTCGCTGGAAATTACCACTTTTCCTGAGATGCATTAACTATATTCTAAGTATAGGTTAACTGTATATTTGTATTAGCATTTATAACACGTTGTGACTCTATTTATTTTAGTTGATAAGCGATGCACATTACTATAAGAATAGCTTGGCTTGATTTGTATTACATTACGGTAGAACGGTCAACGAACCGATTTATATTTTTCATAATTCTGTTGGCCTGCAAATACGCGCTGCATTTGACTTGTTGATCCATATTTTAATTTTGTTGGCATGTTTTATAACCTTTTCGGAAGCTTTTGGTTGCTGAGCACCAATTACCGGCTGCCATTTCTGAAGGTCGTTAGATCGTTTTTGGACCTCTGCTTTTAATAAATTTATCGCTTTGTACGGCAGACTAATTTTTGTGAGGATCGTTCCAAATAATAGGAATGAGCTATCCATCCGTGTTTGTCGCTCTCGATTTAGATTTTTAAACGTTTATTATTCTCGTAAGAGTATTTCCTACCATTTCTAGAAAAATTTAATTTTAGCTCACTATAAGTGGCTTTCACCGTCATTTATCATCCTAATAAACGAGAATTAAGGCGTTTATTATCTTAGAATTATTCCCCGTATCGAAGTCGCTTGGCTTGTTTCAGTCCATCCCTACTTTGTAATCGGACGAAAGCAAAGGCAAATTGACGAAAACGATCGAGAGTTCCTTCTAGTTTGATCGTTTAGCGAGGAGAGAAGCCTTCTGCTAGTGCAGTAAGAGACTCAACATTTTATTGTGATTCAATTCTACTATTTCTTTGGGACTATATTGTGTTGATTCTCTGTTTGTGTATTAGGTAAGCATTCTCTGGATTTCTTTTTCTATTGCCTGTGAAGCGCGTGAACGCCATGATGCTAACGGTTTTTTTTTCCATTATTAATAGAGGCTTTCCACGTTCGTCATATAAGACCGAGACCGTGGAATATCTAATAGTTAGCCCTCACACACACGGTCGAGGTAATTATTGCTACTGTTTTGCCTAAATGGATGATTTAATTGCTAATCTGTGTTACCTTTTTTTTGTGCATATACCGCCATTTGCTTTTGCGTCCCACATGTTATCTTATCTACTCCATTTTATATAATCCGAATTTTTATTTTAATATAACTTTAATTTTGATCATATGGGGAAGTTTATATATTCTTTTAGGGGTGATTCATCCCTATCTTTGTTATATTCAAGTTGTATGTACCTTGGTACATCTTTTATTTGCCGATGGTCATTGAAAATTCATGGATAATTTTTTTTGGGGGAATTTGTTTTATAAAGAAAATATATTCATGCGAGGGGGGAGGGGGCTATGGTTTTTATTAAAGTAAGGAGGCTACGTCTAATGCGCACTGGGTTATTTCAGGGCCTTTTCCGGAGGGCCACCACCTTTTTCCAGCGGGTACAAGCTTTTTCCCGGACGGCCACCACCCTGTGATGACTTAAGAGTACTTGCTTAAAGCACCCAGCATCAATAAATATATGAAGTTATAATATCGGGATAGTAATGAAAACTGTTAATAAAATTTAGTCGCAAGAGGACCAACTGATATAATCACAAAATATCGCTTGATTATTTCCTCCTCGAATGCCAATGTCCGTAACTGCATAACAGCTGATTTTTTAGCCAAGAGGGTGCATTATTCTATATAAATTTTCGAACTAAAAATTTCTTACAATCCAACTAGTTTTCATTTCTTAGTGTAGAATAATGGCCTACCAAATCCAGCAGGATGCAAGTTTCTTGATTATTAAATATAGATCCAGTTTGTAAAGGGCCAAGAGAGAGAGAGCCCTTTCAGAATTTACGAGCTATTCGCGACATAATAGAAAACATGTTTCCTGACATTTCCAAATAATGGACCTTTTCTGCAGTTCAAGGCGAGACTGGTCTTCAATATGGCGTGCTAATACGTCACATTTTTAAAAATGAAAAATACGAGCTTGGTCGCTTTTACATTTTCCCCAGGAAGAGAACATTTTAAAATGCTGAATAAAAATATCTTTTCTGTACATGAATACAATTTCTAGGACATATCTTATAGTTTTGGGTTATAAGCTGTTATCTCTGATATATTTGTTTCGTGTTAGTCGCTTAATAAACAAGTTTCTGGCGAAACCGTCTGGTAAAATAAATACGTACGTAATATCTTTTCGAAAAGTCGATCAATTGGTTTCTGATTGACAACCGAAGACCTATAAAAAATTAATGAACTGGAGCGAATTTAATTCAAAATTCGTTTAGGGGATTTTTAACCTAAATCTCGTATAACCATTTGCATGTATTTTGTAAGAGGTATATACATTTTCCACTGGAGTAATAAAAATACCTTAAAAATGGTAATGATACGAGAACCGGAAAATAAATTTTTGGCTTCATATTTTATAAAGCAAATATAAATTTAGTGGAAGTATAGTGGACATCTTAAGAAGTAAATCGAATGAAAACAGTGAGATTCGGCGGCTCTTAATTATTGTTCAGTAAAATATAATCTGGGAGAGCATTTAAATGCAAGTTACAATATACATTTGAAAATTTTTCTGAAGACACTTTTCAAAAATATACTTTAGTATCTGAGATGCTTTGAAGAAAAATATAGTTTCAATCTTATAAGATGTGGCTGTATACTTTAAAGTTACTTTGAACACTTTCTATTTTTCATTTATAGTGAGCAATATTTCTAAATGCTTAGATATTAGAGCTAATATGATTTTACTAATGATGCTATTACCGATAATTACTAATCACCATTCAAAATGTAGCAAACCATTCCAAATGTTGTTTAATTACTTATAGCGAAAGGAAAATTTTATCTTATATTCCTAATTTTATGACTACACTACATCTAAAAACATTCAAATATTTATTACAGAACTAAAATAATGAATGTACGTTTCTAACAAAAATAAATTTTATAGTTTTAATTCCTGTTTGCTTTTAGAAATAGGACCTAAATATTCAAAAGTCTGGTCAAGACAAGACATGATTCCGAGAAGTGTTGATGAATGTTGCGAAGCAAAATAGTCTCTTAACGGTATTTATGGTTGATCTGGAAGATGTGCCAGGATCTAGTAAATATCGAATTAACTGATATTCCAATAAGATTTCAACTGAATCTTGTGTGATAATGAATCAGGAGATTAATTTTTTTGTTGATTCCCTCGCTCATACTCTCAGTGATTGCCTATCGGTAATTTTGGGCATTTACATTTGATTGGTGGATCGCTAGGGGTTTTTGATCGATTTTGCTACTAGATATGAAGTGGACTGTATTATTATCATTTAATTAATAAAAGTTAAATAAGCGATAAAAGACAACTAATGGTCTAAATCTTACCTTAAGGATGGTTTCATTAACACAACTAGATGAAGGGGACACAAATATACTACGTACGACCACGATCCCCAGGAACACGCTTTAGAAATAAAAATTTTCTCTTTCTTTTTTAGACAAATTTTTTATAGACATTTGGTTTAAATTAAAATTTTACCTGTATGTGTTATATGAGTTTGCACCTGATCTAGCATAAAAGTGCGCAATGCATACTCTAATACATAGTAGGCATCTAAGTAATAAATTTACATTTCCATTTTTGCCTCTTCAAATTTTTAAACAAGACAAAACTAAAAATATAAGAAATCATTTATCTACAGCAGCAACCCAAGATGATGTTAAAAGGCAAGTCGCAGAAAGAATTAATAAAGGCAGTATTGCTATGGAATAAAAAGTATAATTCAGAAACGATTCAGGCATGAAACTTTCAGATTTATCAGCGAGTCACTTAGTCGATTTATTACCGGCATTGCTGCAGATATAGAAGCCGAGTTAGCACAGTACGTACGCGACTTGAATGAAAAATTGTATGGTCGAAATAGCGAAAAACCATTTGTAAATAACTGCAACCTATATGTTTTTTGATGCTAAATAATAATATTAAGCATAGATTCAACAATATTAAAAAAATTACAGGTGAAAAATATAGTTACAAGCGTTTTATCAGCGACAATAATTATTAACAATTCGTCAGTCTTAAAAATGTGCAATGTATATTGAATAATTGGATTTAATAAATTTCAGGGGGATGAATATTCTGAGAATTTAAAACCTCTGCATGAGAAATGCCAATACATCTCAAACTGAACTTACAATATGGATGAGCCGGGTTTATCCAAAGTCTCCAATAAATTTCCGAAAATAGTAACCGGCAAAGTAAAGGAACTGGTAGGAACAGTTGCTAGTGCCGGCTGCGGGCAATTGTAACAACCGATTGTTTTGTTAGCTCCATCCTTTGTCCTTTGTAACCTATGTTCTTATGTATACTATTTTAGAAAGGAATGAGGAAAATAATGCCGAACTATTTGGAGTGCATTAGGTTGTTGAAATAGTTCGTTTTAAGTAAAATCTCAACGACGACTCTATTGCATCCATTCCAGAACATGTAGCATTAGATATGATCAATCTTGAAAACATATATGAAAATGTAGTCGCAATGCAAAGCGGTAGTTGGCAAGTGGTTTACATGGATAGTTATCACCCCTAAATATTTAGCCTTTGCCAAAGCTAAAGGTCAAATCCAGCCGCAAATCCAAAAAAACTATTGGCCGAATTGAATGAAACAAAAAAAGTTTAGCAAGAAAGAAAGATAGAACGTACTTGAAAAAAGTTAGTAGCTAATATATTTAAATAAATGAAGAGTGAAGGCTGTGTGCATGTACGAAATGTACTAAATGAAAAACTGTTGAATTCCATGCATAAATTTAATCCAAAAGGACATCTAAATTAGCGTAACAGAGCGCGTTCGGCCATAGCCATCATCAGTGTTACCTGCAAAGTGAGTAAAAGAACCACCCATTAGTGGAAACCAGCAAATGCTGTAAAATTTTGGGTTGAACAAAGAAAATTGCAAATGGTAACCTGTGGCGAAAATG
The DNA here is from genome assembly GCA_016904865.1 of Pissodes strobi. NCBI lineage: Eukaryota > Metazoa > Arthropoda > Insecta > Coleoptera > Curculionidae > Pissodes > Pissodes strobi. The sequence continues at coordinate 38,064 of MU182527.1, read as the reverse complement.
AAATTTAAAATTTAATTTAGAATTTTCGAATTCTGAATTTATTAAGATATAAAAGATGATAAATAAAACTATAAAATAAAAAAGATGAGTTTATTTTTTGCGTGATTTTAAGCAAAAAGAAAACACAATGGTGGAAGTTTTTTCACTCACTTGTCAGTTGGAACATAAGAACATATCCACAAGAGGTATAAACTACATCAAAACGACAACGGTCACATCAAAATTTAAATAACACTACATTTTATGAAAGATTCACATAAATAAACGATTAACAAAATAACAGACCGACGTGAGGACCACGTTTTAATGGAACGACAAACATGTCTCAGTTGACAAGTTTGACAAGTAAACCGATGAGCGCAGACGCAAAAAGAAATACGTCAAGAAATGGCGGTAGTTTTAAATTTGAAAACAAAGTAAGGTATGAGAGAGGAAAAAGTGTTAAATATCTAATTTTACAAAATGTTTACTTAAATTATAGAAGAAATACCACTGTGCCAGACTAGACCCAACAAATTGATTTGATCAATGTTGAAAGGTCTGAGACAGAC
>MU182527.1:16413-27513 GCA_016904865.1 Pissodes strobi | reverse complement strand
CCACCTGGTCAACCAATTTAAATCAAAAACCTTTCAAATAAATCTAGGCTGTCTCAGACCTTTCAACATTGATCAAATCAATTTGTTGGGTCTAGTCTGGCACAGTGGTATTTCTTCTATAATTTAAGTACAAATTTTGTAAAATTAGATATTTAACACTTTTTCCACTCTCATACATTACTTTGTTTTCAAATTAAAGCTACCGCCATTTCTTGACGTATTTCTTTTTGCGTCTGCGGTCATCCGTTTACTTGTCAAACTTGTCAACTGAGACATGTTTGTCGTTCCATTAAAACGTGGTCCCCACGTCTGTCTGTTATTTTTTTAATCGTTTAATTATGTGAACCTTTCATAAAATGTAAAGTGTTATTTAAATTTTGATGTGACCGTTGTCGTTTTGATGTAGTTTGTGCAGCTTGTGGATATGTTTTTTTTGTTCCAACTGAAAAGTGAGAGAAAAAACTTCCACCATTTTTTATTTTACAGTTTTAATTATCATCTTTTTTTTATATCTTAATAAATTCAGAATTCAAAAATTCAAATTTAAATTTCAAATTTCATTTTCGCCCCAGGTTACTCCATTTGCAATTTTCTTTGTTCAATCCAAAATTTTACAGCATTTGCTGGTTTCCACTAATGGGTGGTTCTTTTACTCACTTTGCAGGTAACACTGATGATGGCTATGGCCGAAAGCGCTCTGTTACGCTGATTTAGATGTCCTTTTGGATTAAATTTATGCATGGAATACAAAAGTTTTTCATTTAGAATATATTTAAAACTTTACAAGAACGACGAAAAAGAAAAGAAAATAAAACATAATCATGAGAATGTGATATGTGCTGGACGTGAATTAAATTCTATAACACTGCAACTTGCCCGTAGAGCAGCCTGACTATTTTCTTAAAATTTTCAAATATCAGCTGTGTTAATTCAGTAATGATAATTTATTAAACAATTTTATAGCAATGAACTCTTAGCGGCTTTGAACAAGCAGGAGTCAGCTTGTGTCATGTGATAGTGTCATGACCATGCAAATCGGCATGCGTTAGATATTTGTGTTCGTTTATCTTGACATGCAGCACCGAATCAAAAATCTACAGACTGGGAATGGTTGGTATGCTGAGGCCTCTGATAGCCTAAAATGCAACCCATATAAAATCACACTTCTGTTTTAGGTAAATATGTACTTCGAGAGAGCACATCCCTCTGACAGACTCCCTGACATGAGTTTCATTTCTTAAAGTCGCCATCATCTTGTTGGTTTTATAAGTATTTAAAAGCAACTGATTGGAATTAAACCGAAACTCGGCCCGTTCCAGCATCAAACACATCCTTCTCTCAACCCAGTGGCAGACAAAGTGGTGCCGATGCCGTCTGGATCCCCAAAAGTTTGGTCTTTTTTACTAATAAGGAAAAACATTGGGCCCAAGTAAGGTACACTTATGCTCACAATTCTCGCCGATATCAGCACCTCTTCAGCCCTGACCACCCGACTTCAATTTTTGAGATAGGAAGCCATACGTTTAACATTTACAGGACTAAACATGTAGTAGCACAGCTTGTCAAGTAGAAAGGCTTGCGAGACGCAGTTGAATGCCTTATTCAGGTCACAAAGCATCACACCGTTATACTGTAGAATTTCAAAAGAATCCATAATTGCTGAGAGCAACACCAAGATATCCTGGTTAATTCTTTTGCCCTATCTGAAGATTTGGTAACATTTTCTTTCATTCCAAGAGTTGGGAGATCTGGTTGGCTATACATACACCTTTCCAGTACCTTTGGGAGTATTGGCAGCAGTGCTACTGGTCAATAGTTTAATACCTTGTTTTATCATCTTTTTTGTGAATTGGTGTCACAAACGCTTCAGTTATTAAGTTTTTAGATATTCCATAAAGATTGGTGCTACTTTTGTTCCTAATCTTAATAGAGGTTGCTTCTCTAAAAGTGAGTTGGTCAAGGACAGCGTTCTCAATTGGTTCAAGAGGATCACATTATGTCACAGGGATATTAATCACTAGAGTATGAGCAATATGTACAAACTCTTCGTTAAATTCACCAGCGGAAATACCTGAGAAACCATTTGTACACTTCCCGTTCCTTCTTTGTGTATTATTAGCAGTAATCCATATAGTTTTTATTGCATTTATAGTAGTTGTTATCTTGTGGCCATTTGATACCTTTTTCGCTGGCCTTATCACCTCCTGCAAAATCTATTTACATATTATCTAATTTAAGTAATAATATACCCGGAAGTGTAAAAAATAATGTATATGCCGATGCACTTAAAGTGCCTGATTTATTCGAGTCGCTGCTGGGCATTCACGGGATGAAATAAAACACTTTAGTCCCTAGAAATTGCTTATATAGTCGACATGTGAAAAACACTTTAAGCTTATAAAACTAAACCGGTATCTGTGGCAATGTATTCATTAAGTATTATAAAAGGCGATTTTTTTAATAATCCTAATCAGTTACAAAATCCCAAACCTTAGAATTTCAATTCTATTATCTACCGCCCAATATATTTTTTAATAATTGTATCTATCTCTATCTATTTATGGTAAATCATTGAAAAGCCTAATATAGTATGCAAGTAGCAAAATTTAAGGGGATCTTATCATTTGCCTATGTTTCGGAAATGTAAGGTGTTTTAATTAGATTATATTCCGCAAAGCGTAAGAGGCTTATCTTAGAACATGATAAAGCACCTAGTATTAATCGTTCCATGTTGTCTACCTCAAACCTGAATTCCTCATTTAATATAAATAATGCACTGCCGTATTTCAGATAATGAATTAATATCATAATAATTTAGAAAAATAATGTTTGAAAGTAAGTGAAGAGTAATGATGAATAATAACAATTTTGTAAAAATATGCTCTGCAAATAATTTTAATGCTAATAATATTAAAATTTTGGGTATTCTTAATGTCTTAGTTACTTATCTTGAAAACTAAAATAAAATAATACATTTGAAGTTGATCCAAAACTTTCTTCTGGTTCTGGACTAGTGTACAGGAACGTAGATCTGCCACACAACAAGCTGCGGTTCGTCATTTTGACTTCTTCGACTTGAAAAGCAACACTTGGAAATTATCAAGATGCGTCGTACTTTAAGACATTACATTGGTACAGAGGCCTCAACCTCCACTGAAATAGGGTTATTCAGGTGTTGATTAGCTGCTTAGATTTGACTTCTCATGTTTGATGCTTCAAGATTAATTTCATCAAAAATATCGCTTTAATTTGAAGCCATTATTTTATTGATGGAATTGTCACCATTGTCCAATTCACCATTCAAATAATCCTGGAACGAAATTTTTAATCCCAACTATATCAATTGGTGTAATTTGAGCGTTTTTTGCAGGTTTTCAAAACACTCTTTTATCATATCAGCTAGTTACTCTTCTATTTTTTCCTTTCTTCTTGTTCTTGCAATTTTGCAAAACTTCCTCTTTCTTCTTCTAGATTTTTTTAAGGTTTTTATTAATTTGAGCGGTGTGGATTAAAGCACTTGATTTTTAACATGCTCTGGGTTATACAACTTACACGGTTCTTCCTGATCCCAAGAAATATCTGTTGACACATCTTGCATCATCTTCGTTTCCGGAACGTGGTAGATATTGCTTCATCGGACTATACTGAAGACGATATGACGGATACATTGTTTATTTAAATACCTGTGCACCTCATTGAAACAGTACAAAATAGCCTCACTTGGTCATTTGGCATCAAGATATGGAAAGCCAGAGATGCATTGGACGAAACGTGTACTAATTTTATTTTTTTCTGCAGGTAGGGACCGGGAAGAGGATCTTGGCTCACGTGACGGGTTGACGCTGCGAACACATTTTGGGAAGGGTTGGAAATTCTATCTTTATTTCATACTTGTGATCTTTCCAGGGGTGTCGATGAGACAAAAACATATTGCATTTTAGCAACAATAAACGAATCTTTGCTGGAGTTACATAGCTAACACTTTCCGCGTTTTTTTTACCAGGCAAATTAGATTGCAGTATGGAAATTCACTGAATTCGAACTAATAATATAGATCCGTACTGAGGGGCATTAGGAATAACTGAAATAAGTATACCTGCAATGCATGAACTTATTGTTTATCTGAGATAAAATAAATGTATTTGGGTTAGTTTGGGTTAGCTGGGTTAGTTTTGCTATTTATCTGAGACGAAATAATGTATTTGGGTTTTTATGATGACCTTTCAAAAAACTATAAGATAAGAAACTCATGATGGAAACTTTGGTGGATTCAAAAATTATGATCTAAATAACATTTGGGTGACGAAAACATGAAGTGAAGTTGAACCATTTATGGACAGCGGTATTGAGTATTCTTCTCAATCTAGAAGTAAAAGTGAGGAATAGGAAAGCTAGGAAAAAAATCTAGATGACAAAAGGCAGGGCCCGATCAATGATTAAGGGATAGTTCAAAGCATAATCAAAATATGGAAATAATTTGAGATCCAACAGAATTTATTCCTACAGAGCATATCTTTGACGACAGTAGTAGTAGTTAAAAAATTAAAATATTCTAGAGGTAAGCTATTTTTAAAACTAATTCACTAAATAAATTGCTGCAATAATTATAAGTGAAACTAATCGATATGTATAGCAGCAAAAGGCACAAGACTGAAAACATATTGACGTACTTGAGGTTTTCGTTATTACAGCCATAACATTATTAATGCATAACGTGAAAAAAGCAGATGCAAACGATTACTGGTCCAAAGGTAATTTAGTTTCCACTCGTTGTTTTTGAAGAAAAATTGTGACCGTATGCGTAAGGTGAGAGCTATAATGGATATAATGAAAGCACAATTTCAAAGTAACCAACCTGGAAACCCAAACTGGTTCAGCGAGCTGTTAGCGATGTTCCATTGATTGGTAGATATTCTCTTTAAGAAACTCCTAACCTTAGTCAGTTTGGTATGTAATGTATAGCCATTTTAATGTTAAATGCCTATGCTTTGTATTCCACGCAAAACTGCAAAAGGTTTCCACTCCTCACACCTCAATTAGAAGTTATTCGGCAAATATTAAAAATGTATAATTTAATGTCACTTATTTTTTTTTTATATAAAATTAATTATTTTTGTTTTAAGGTATCACACAAGAAAACCCAAGCCGGTTCAGCGTGATGTTGGTGATTTTCCATTAGTCGATAGATATTTCCCAGGTGATGCTACACGCTGGATATGTGCAATGATGAAGGTTCCGGCTAATATTATTATCAATCATAGGAAACTTTTAACCTTAGTCAGTTTGGTATATAAATTAAGAATAGTCATTTTAATGTTAAATGCTTATGCTTTGCATTCCACTCAAAACTGTAAAAGGATTCCATTTTCTAAATTTCGACTGGATGTTATTTGGCAAATGCTAACCCAAACTAACCGCAGCGAGTTCAGCGTGATGTTCCATTGATCGATACACGTTTCCCAGATAATGCTACACGCTCGATACGTCTGTCCTGATGAAGGTTTTTACTAACTATAATAATACTATATACAATCTTAGGAAATTCTTAACCTTAGTCAGTTTGATATATAAATTAGGTATAGTCATTTTAATGTTAAATGCCTATGCTTTGTATTACACTCAAAACTGCAAATGGGTGCCATTTCACAAATTTCAACTGGAAGTTATTGGGCAAATATTACAGAGGTTTGATTTAATCTTACTTTTTCCATAAAATTATTTTGTTTTGTTTTAAAGTAGCCAACAAGAAAACTCAAGCCGGTTCAGCGTGATGTTGGCGACGTTCCATTAATTGATAGACATTTTCCAGGTCATCTTCCCCGTAAGAACGATGGAAAATTTCAAGTAAGGAGATGCAAAGTTTGTGCACAAACAAAAAATGGAGAAAAAAAGCACAAGTAGATTCGAAGTATATGTCATTTTTCTAATTGAGCAACCCATATTTTCTTTTACAGATCTACTTCAAATTTACTTTTGAGTTTGTATAGCATATTACAAAGCTGAAATTAACAGTTTCCAAATATTGACGATAATTGCATATTTTTTACGAAACCAGGGTCGATCTGGTTTTACATGGAATAATACCATATAGCCTTTTTCAAGTGAAAACTTCTTTAGTGCCGTTGGGAGTAATTTGAGACCCGATGAAACGGAAAAGCGTCACCAATAAAAACATATAGATCTACAGGCTGTAGCTCCGAACACACATTTTGAGGCGGGAAAATTAAATGTTATTTTCACTTAATAAGTAAATTTAAAATTTAAAGAAACTCCTATCTATTATGCATGCTAAACCACATAACTATTAAATTCATTTATTATATTTCCGAATAAGTTCAGAGTTCAAGAATGAGTATGCGGCTTATATTTTAAGATGTAAATCAAAATAGCATTATAAGATTTAGGTACAACACAAATATTAATTTTATTCCGATGACAATCGGCTTAAATCCCTTCAAATATCTATTTCAAAAGTGAATAAATTTCCACGTGCTCATCAGACGACATATGGATCATTTTGTAATAAAATATGTTTTACACATAGTAAGGGTAAATACATTATCTGATTGTATCTAACAAACTTCGATGATGAACATAAATCAAAATAGATTTTACATGTTTGCCAAGGATACAAAGTAAAAACAGAGAGAAAACAACTAAAAGGAGAGGCGACAATAAGCTTCGGCACTTTTTATGTTGGTGTACCCATTTTTTGGGACCTTAACTCTGCTCCGTTGACAACAATACCACTAAGGATCGGGAGAAGAAAAATATTTTAAGCCAATGGCAATGACATATGATCACCTGAAATCGGTTTCACTTTAAGAAGGTTTCACTTCTACCGCGTGTGAATTGTTTTTAATTTTATATCTTTAATTTTTAATATCGCTTTACTGAAGTTTTCACTTCTGTTGTGCCATTTTAAGGACACACCTTCCTTAATCTCAATTAATGACCGTGTAGATGGATTTATTGTTTCGTAATAGACATCAAATTTAAGAACTAACCCAAACTACCATATTATTTGAATATGACATTAACTTACTTTTCGAGTCCAACGAAAGCCTCAGGATCGATAGAAGTGATCTTGTTTTCGTACAACGTAAGGATTTCAAGAGTGTCTAGTCCCTGAAAGGCTTTGGTGTGAAGGCTGTTGATCTTGTTATGATTCATGTTTAGAATGAGAAGATGATGCAAGTTTTTATAAGCGGCTGATGGTACTTGGGTCAAGCTATTCTGAGAGACATCCAGCTGCGTCAACATTTTCCCTAAAAAAAACAATACTGATAAAATTGAATCGATTAAAAAAACTTGCTATATTATATTAGCGGTATGAAAAATTATCATTTTGGTAAGGTATAGACTAAAATTCCAATATTACTCGGCTTTAACTGTAAAATTCAGTTGCCTTCATCAAAGAGCCATAACTTGGATGTAATATTGCTTTCTTTTGATGAACGAATTCTAGATGTTCCTGAAAATCTCCAGGTCACAGAAGTATTCGATGGATTATTGAGCTATAAGATGGTATAAGGATTATTGAAATATAAGATGTTATATGTTTCCAGTTTTGTCCAGAATATCTTTGTCGCCTTAATAGCCAGCTAATATCTGGAATAGTCGATATGGTGAATCTGATGTCAGAGTAAATATTACTACCTTCACATTTTTTTACGTTGCCAAAGGTCCAAGTATTATATGCTATCAAACGACAAATAGTTAATCAATATTTTAATTGATACGAACCGCTTCCATGCCAACCAGAAGTGAATGGCTATTCTATGTATATTTATAATAATTGCCAACAAAGAGAAACCAATTTTACGTAAGTAAAATAAGCTGTGCTCCTGAAATTTAGCAGAGAGGCGCATACTATTTATCAGCTTTAAGCTAAAACACTAATCGCTATGCCAATGCACCTTAAATTATAAGCGTTCTCTGATCGAATAAAATATCTTAAAATCATAAACACAGGTATTTAATTCTTGATTCCCGTATAGCATAACAATTAAAATAGGAGCGATCGTCATCATTATGTATTCTACCTTTCAAAATATTATTTAATAGGAAATATTATTATGAGCCTTGAACGAAATGGAAGGAGACTATATAAAAACCTTTTCGGTCCGTAATGATAAAATAACTAACTCCAGACTCGCAATATTTTCAAAAGTAGTTCGAAAAATTACTGAACTAAGTAAGAAATAACTCCTATTTTACTTTGTGTTATGCCCAAGATGCCCTAAAAGCATTTTGAAACAAAATTTTATTGCATTTTGCACTTAAACTCAAATAGTAAACGCACATTCAGGATTAATTGTAGAATAATTTCACTTCTTCTTCACTCAAGGTACGTACCACTTCTAATCCTCTAGGTAGAACACCGAAGAAACACAAATACACCATCTATAATAATAGAAAAATACCTAAACGATTTTAAAGATGAATCTTTTAAAATTAAACAAAAAAGTAATGTAAAAAGTAAAGTGAACTAAGTTGAGCTAAATGTTAGTCAGTCAAAAAATAGCGTTCATTTCAATTAAGCTTGAGGGAGTTCTAAAATTCTAATGTTAAAGGAGTAAAAGGTTAGACAAACCATTCCATCAGTGTAGAATTTTATACCTAAAATATCACAAGCTTAAACACAACAATAAAACAGTGAATAGCAATCAGAAAGTCTGGTGAAGTTTTTAATCAAGGTGCTAAAATAACCACTCAAATTAAAGCTATATTCCCGAATACAATACAGACCGTATTTCACACATATCAATTTAAATATTTAGTATCTACTTAGAATCATTCCAAAGAACATCCTGTTAATTACCTAGACAAAGGGATATCATTCCGAATTTATACTCATTATCTAAGACCGGAGGGTGCAGCAGTAGTGCGTGGCAACAGGTTACGCAAAATTTATACGAAATTGTATCGATCTTTTCGTTAGAGTGACCAAGACAAATATTCGTGTCAGTAAAGCGCTTTGTTTTTGAATCATCTTAATAAATCAGTAATATATTTTTTGACGAAGTGACAGATGTACCACTTCTTAAAAATCTCAAAGACTAATTCACAATTCTTTAAGAGTTATCGCTCACTTCTGCTATCCACCATTGCAGCTAGCAGCTCAGCTTAAGTATATTATATAAAACTAAGCAGGACTTCCATAGCGTGCGTGAAATATGTGTGCCATCAACCGACCTAACTGTCATATATAAGTCGAGAACAAAAATCTCCCACACTGCATGGATTTTGTATCTGTCACTACCTTCATTAGTAAATACACCTATCAGGAAAACCGTTTTCCAAACATTGTATGACAAAGTTTTTTTCTTTATTGTCACGATTTGCGCTTTTTAACTGTGACGCCACGCCTTACTTAGCGTGTAGGAGAGTAACTCAGATTTAGGAACGCACTACGTCAAGTTGAGAAGAGATAATAAAGGAGACACATCGATAAAAATGATAACAAGTTTATTTACAAACAAACTTAACAACGGTTAGACTGTATATTAATAAAGGCGTGTTTAAGTTTATAGATGAATTAAGAGTTTACACTATACCCAATTAATATCAAATGCATGTCTTCTCGAGGGAGGCTTAGTTCAAAGTTTTTCTAGCAAACGACGTCACTTTTATTAATAAAGTTTATGTTAGCGGGGTTGTCTTTTATTTATGTATTCGTCCTGATATTTATAAGGTAAGTCTTTCTGGTTTAAGTTTATCACAAATTGCTAAGGCACTTTCACTACTGTTTAAAACTTCCCAAAAAACTATCCCTTTACTGGAAATTCTGATACTTCACAAATTCGACTCTCTCTATACTTTTAGTAACCCCCGAATGCCATATACCTGTGCATACGTTCATCCAGGTTAGGTAAGGACCTGATCGCCCTGGACCTGTGTCCAGGTGTTCACGGGTATGGAGGTTGTGGGATAGAACAGCTAGAAGTGTACGCACCTGTGTGCTGTACCGCAACTAGACTGAGCGGTTTGAGAGACCCGAAAGCCTGGTGAACTTGGCGTTTGCCTGTGTATTTATATGTTACAAAATGCTGATGGCTGCATCATTAAGGATTAAAGTCGCTCCCGTCGACCGCTTAAGTTGTTTATAATTACCAGTGAATGTTTATATAACATTTGTCAAGTTCAAGTTTAAACTTAGGACAGGGTGATATTTTATTAGTAGGTTTATGCTTTTTAGTAGTTCACAATATGACAGAAATCTAACCTGATGTCGAAGCCGCTAATGGAGTATAAATGAATAAATGCTGTTTTATTTTGCCGAATTTCTCATTTGGAGGTTTTGGTGCATATATCCTTCTTTCCAATTTCCCATTTCTTTGCTTTAAAGATGTTACGGTCATTAAGAGCCAACGATACTAGTAAAATCAGCAGATCTATATCATCCTCACCAACAAGGACCGCTAACGATAAACCGTGTAATGAAGTGGCTATATTCATAATAAGGGTATTGTCATTACCTGGACCTAAATGATAGTTACTTTTGTAATTCATGGGTCTGCAAATATGTCAGTCTTGATTTTTCCAAAAATATTGTCACGTTTCCTTATCCGTAACACCATTCCTTGGATGGTGTGCAGGTTATATAGCTCAGATCATGGATCGATCTACGTCAGGTGAGAAGAAATAATAAAAATGGCATTTTGGTAAAACAATAACAACGTCTATTTGTCAAAGACTCAATGAGAAAACAATAACAACGTCTATTGGTCAAATACGTAATGAGTTTACCCTATACCCGATTACTAAAACACGCATGTGCTTTCGGTTGAGGTATGGTTTGAATTATTTTAGTCCCTGTATTATAATAAAGTTCTTTAAGAGCGGTGTTGAATTGCACTTTCCGAGTTGGGTCTGAAGATTAGGATATGGTTAGAGCTCCTACTAGGCCCCTGTGGACTGCAGTAGGCTAGCGTAATTGGTGAGCGACATAGGCCTATCGGACTGATGGTCCGCTTGACCGCTGGACTATTTATATAAAAAAATCTGCGGACCATTGTATTTTGAAGTTCCTAATTACCTGAGCTGTTCGCTCGCGTTGTTAATAACTTATGTTAAATATTTACATAATACAGGATG
>MU182526.1:379430-418724 GCA_016904865.1 Pissodes strobi | reverse complement strand
TTGCAAGATGGCATTATTCTTGTCGCGCTTTGATATTCTTAACGTTATAATTGTATTTACTAACCATTTTTATTTTTAGATTTCTCGTTTTTAATGGAACCATATTTATTTCTCGAAACGACAAGTTTTCAGTTTGTTTAGGGCTACTAAATTAGCACTTATGCAATTTACACCCTGGAGCTAGAGCCGAAGAGGCCCTATAGATTCATTTCAATAAAACATAAGTGGATAAATAGGTAACAGTTTGTCCTAGAAAAATGTGTATACTTATTATATAATAATGTATATATAACAATTTTGTGGTAACTTACAATCAAAGCTAGTTAAATTTAATTTTGTAATTTTAACATTTAAAAAAAATATTCTAAAAATTGGTAAAATATTAGAATATCCTATAGTTCTATATAGAATGTCAATGTCAATCTACTTTGTTTCAAAATAAATAATTTACGAGGTGTTAAAAGAATACTTTATATTTGATGTTGTTAATTTAATAGTAATGGTAGGGTGTATTGGTATAAAATTATCTGTGATTTAGTGATAATATATAAGAATAAATGGAGCTTAAATCGTCAATTTCAGTTCTCTTATTCATAGAATTTGTTTTACTGATTTCAACGATTTCTAAAAATATCCTTTTATTTATTTATTTTTCTTTTTGGAGAATTTGAATTTCATTGAAATTTGATATGTGACCAGTAATGTATGAGTGTTCAGATAAAGCAGAAGTGTTTTTATTAAATTATTATATCACTTTTATGTCTAGAAATTCTGTTTTTTAGTTTTTGTGATGTTTGTCCAATATACTTTTTATCACAATTATTACATGGAATTGAGTATACTAAATTTGAGTATTTTAAAGTAACATTTTTATATTTTGATTTTGAATATAAATTACCAATCGATTTAATATTATTCAATGCTAATTTGACAGGTTCATTTCTAAAAATTTTAATAATTATAGACATCAAATAAGAAATGGTTTAGATACAGGCCTTTCAATATCTAATAATAGTATATTAAGCATACTGAAGGCGTTTATAGAACACACATTTCATATGTATGTCATCAGTATTACACCTTAGGACGAGCTAGAGTCGACCTTATTCTATTCTAAGAAAAATACAACAAATTGTAAATGTTAAAAAACCAAACTAACCTTTGAAAAGTCTATAGATTTGAATTTTTCAATGCTGAAAACTTGATATCCCAATATTTATAATACATTTTATAGATACTTATAGTAAATTTTGAGCGGCGAGTGTTAAAATAACAACCACTTTTTGATAATTTGCAAACCAATTCAATTACACCATCATTTTCATTTTCATTATGATAAAGCGTTATGCTGTCCACTGCTGACCAAAAGCCTCAATTAATTCATTTTATTATTTCTGTTTTGTACTATTAGTATCCAATTTCTAGTTACTCATTTAATATTGTTTGTATATTTACTGGGCAGTCACCCTATATTTTTAAATGCCTGTCATCTCAGACGCCAGTGCAACAGCTTTTTCGTTCAACTTTCGTTCTTCATACTGGCGACGTAACCCGCCCAGTTCCATTTTAGTGTTGTGATAACTTCGATAACATCTCTATTCTTGTTCTACGACGGACGGTTGCTTCAATCGGGATCTAATCCCTCAAGGCTATTTTCAATACTGAACACTCCATGTCTTTGTGTCGCTTGCATTTTTTAATCATTCTTTTTGTTAGTTTGAAGGTTCCAGCACGGAATGTGAGCACTTCTAGGACGCACTGATCAAATACCTTCCTTTAAACACATGGTCAATTTGACAAATGCCATTCATGCGAGAATATCTACGCCGAATCTCCTGCGTCTGGTTGCCTCATCCGATTGAAATTTCGTAGCTAGATACTTGTAGGTATTTACTTGTTGAAGGTGTACGTCTCTCAATTTAAACAGATCTGTTTACAAGCGTTATTAGACATATTCAGCATGGTCCGCGATATTATGACAATATCGTCGGCACAGGGCAAGTGATAATTGATTCTCCTTCCGTCGATGTATATACCGATATTTCTCAGTCTAGTGTCTTAAAGATAGTTTTAAGGAGAGTAATAAGTAGTTTTGGAAAGGGTATACCTCTTTAGATAGGTACCAAACTTATCCATATTAAAAAAGTCTAACTTATGCGTACGAGTATATCGGCTATTATCTCGGTTTCCAGCCAATGACTCTTAATATTTATGTTGATCTACGGAATCAAAAAATGTCTTTTTATAATTGGTGAAAATTTGGATTAGCGGTTTGTTGTATTCCACTCTTTTCCCTTGTAACAGTTCGATTTTGCCAAGAGCAAACATTTTTAAAAGTTTATTTATATGCCGCATCTAGGAAAAAAATGATGCTGTATTTTGCACGCATCGGTGTATTAATTCTAAATTTATTAATTTGCTTTGCCAACAATTCGCTTGAAACTGCCATCGCATCGGTTTATTAATTCTAAATTTATTAATTTGATTTGCTTGTAAATGCCACTTTCCTAATATGGAAACTATATTTTAAGTATAGGTTAGCTATATATTTGTATTAGCTTTTATGATCCGTTGTGACTATTTATTTTAGTTAATAAACGATGTACATTATTATTAAAATGGCTTGGCTTGTTTTATATTGCATTATCGGGAACCGCCCGCCGACCGTTTTATATTTTTAAAGAATTCTGTTAGCCTGCAAGTTAGGAACCCCAAAGCAACCAACTGGGACCTCTATAGGGAGGAGCTAAGTTGGCGTCTAAGGGACATGCCGAGGAAGTACCGGGCCTCCGATGAGCTGGATGACGCCGCAAGGTGGATAGGATCATCGATGGCCGGGGCTTTCGCAAGCAGCTGCCCCGTGACTAAGCGGCACAGTAAAGGGAAAACTCCTTGGTGGAATTCCACTCTGGAGAACCTTAGGACACAGCTGAGGAGGCTCTTTAATAGGGCTAGACACAGCGGGGTGGATACTGACTGGGACCTATATAAAGAGGCCCGGGGACAGTACAAAAGAGAGCTGAGAGGATCGCGAAGGAGTGCCTGGAGGGCCTACTGTGGAGGGGTATCCCAAGCCCCGGCCGCTGCTAGGCTCTGCAAGGTGCTGTCAAGGGATCCACTCGTCAAATTGGGCAGTGTCCGTAAGCCAGGTGGAGGCTATACGTCGTCACCGGCGGATACTCTGCACCAGCTACTGACCACACACTTCCCAGGCTCAACAGCCATGGGCCGGGGAGGTGATGGCGGGGCCGGGTTCAGCATTAGAGCTGACTATGGCACTGCCAAAAAGATGGTCACCTACAATAGGCTAAGGTGGGCGATCGAGACCTTCGCCCCGTTTAAGGCGGCAGGTGAGGATGGGGTCTTTCCAGCGCTGTTGCAGCGTGACGGAGGACTTCTTAGCACGCCGCTAATGGACCTTTTCAGGGCTTCTATCGCGCACGGGTACGTGCCGGAGCCCTGGAGGCACAGAAGAGTGGTGTTCATTCCCAAAGCGGAAAGGAACGACTATACCGATACGAAATCGTATCGACCTATTTGTCTCACCAGCTTCTTGATGAAGACACTAGAGAGGCTGGTGGACCGATACCCTAGGGAGTGGGTGGCTCTAAGAGCCCCTCTGAGTCCGGAACAGCACGCATATCGAACGGGCAGGTCGGTGGACTCGGCTCTTCACCACCTGGTATCCAGGCTGGAGGAGGGGCTGGGAGGCGGAGGGCTATCGGTGTGCGTGTTTGCGGATATTGAAGGAGCCTTCAATAACACAGCCGTGGGCTCGATCTGCCGATCGGTGGAGCGAACGGGAGTGGGTCCGGTCATAACGAGCTGGATCCGCTCCATGCTCACTGGGCGGAGGGTCGAGGCTAGGCTGGAAGATGAGGTGGTTAGGGTCGAGTCATCGCGGGGATGCCCTCAGGGGGGGGTTCTGTCCCCCCTCCTGTGGTGCCTAGTGGTGGACGAGATCCTACGTATCCTGAGAGTAGAGCATGGGGTCTATGCACAGGCCTATGCAGACGACGTCGTGATTATGGCACAAGGTACCGAGGTGGGAATATTGCAGAGGCTTCTGGAGGAAGCACTGACAAGGTTCTCACAGTGGTGTAGGGATAACGAACTCAGAGCGAATCCCAGCAAGGTAGAGATGGTCATCTTTACCAGAAAAAGGAAGTTGGAGGTCTCTCCCAATATCGCGTTGGAAGGGACCCCTCTTGTGGCGAAGAAATGCGTCAAGTATCTGGGTGTCTGGTTGGACTCCAGACTGACCTTTCAGGAACACATTCGGCTCAAGACCGCGGCGGCGCTCAGTGCTCTGTGGGCTTGCCGTAGGGCGCTGGGAGGGACCTGGGGACTTGGGCCGAAAACTATGCTATGGATATACAGGACGATGATCGCTCCGATGCTCATGCATGGATCAGTTGTTTGGTGGCCAGGATCCATGAAAATGGCGTCTAGACTAGTGCTGGACAAATTACAGCGACTTGCATGCCTCTGCATCACCGGGGCTATGAGGACGGCACCCACAAGCGCCCTGGAGGTGCTGGTGGGGTTGCCCCCGTTGACGGACCGGGTGAGGCACGAGGCAGCCAGGGCGGCCATGAGATTGGCTGACGTGGGGATGTGGAGGGACAATGGCTCCTGCTGGGGCCATTGTGGTCTATGGCGAGGCCTGTCTGGGGACCTAGCCATCCTGGGTATGCCAGGTGACGCGATGGTTCCTGAGATAGGCTTCCCCGAGGGACTAAACTTCCTCTTCCCTACAAAGGAGGACTGGACGGAGGGAAGGATGGGAACCTGGGATGGGCTAGTCTGGTTCACAGACGGGTCCAGAATGGGAACACTGTCCGGAGCAGGTGCGCACTGTGAGGCTCTGGGGCGGGAATTATACGCCTCACTTGGCCAGCACACTACGGTTTTCCAAGCGGACATTTTTGCGATCATGATGGGGGTCTGGGAGTCGTTAAGGCTCAATGTCGGTGGCAGGAGGATTTTCTTCTGCTCTGACAGCAAGGCCGCACTCATGGCGCTGAAGTCGGTCCGTACGCGCTCTCTGTTGGTAAGGGAGTGTAGAAGCTGGCTGATTGAACTTGCAAAGCGAAAAAAGGTTACGCTGGTCTGGGTACCGGGACACTCGGGTGTACCGGGAAATGAGACAGCCGACGCCTTAGCAAGAGAAGGCTCCGCACGCGGATACTTGGGGCCTGACCCCTGTGTGGGGATCGCCCAGTGTGTCCGCGAAGGAGCTTTGGAGACCTGGATGGATAGTCGGGCGGAGGAGGTATGGCGGACGGCTCCGGGGATGAGACAGACGAGGCTCATGATACATGGGCCTGCGAAGAGTCTCGCCAAGGGGCTGTTGTGTCTACCTAGGAAGGAGTGCAGGGCCCTGGTAGGATTCTACACCGGGCACTGTAGGCTTAGACGGCACCTGACCCTGCTGAGAATTGCAGAGGAGGCGGAGTGTAGATGGTGCATGGAGGACGACGAGACTCCATACCATCTACTTACGGAATGCCCCGCCTTTGCGTGGGCAAGATTCAGAATCTTTGGCGTGACGTCGATCGAGCCAGATTCAGTGCGTCGTGTTAGTCTGAAGGAGATGCGGGCTTTCTTAAGGAGGACCGGCATCCTGGAGGTTCTCTAATGCGGGCTGGGGGCACAACGGGTCCAATTGGTGGCGTAAGTGCAAGGCCCGCTAGGGGCCACCCCTTCCATACTGATACTGATACTGATAGCCTGCAAGTACGTTGCATTTGACTTATTGAACCATACTTTAATTTCAGTTTGAATATTTTATTACCTTTTGAGAACCCTAGGTTAATGAATTCCGGAGATCGTTTTTGGACCTCTGCTTTAAATATATTTCTCGTTCTTTACGGCAGACTAGTTTTTGTGGGGTTTATGCCAAATAATAGGGATGGGCTATCTATCGCGCGTTTGTCATTCTCGATTTAGATTTTTGAAGGTTTATCATTCCTGTAAGAGCATTTCCTAGCATTTCTGGAAGAATGTAATTTTAAGCTCACTATTCGTGGCTTCCGCCGTCCTGTCACCATCATAATAAACGGGAACTCGGGCGTTTATTTTCTTAGAATTATTCCTTGTATCGAATCACTCGGCATGTTTTCGCCCATCATTACTTGTGACGCAGCATTTAATTTCGAAGCAAATTGACGAAAACTTTGGAGAGGCTTTTTCTAGTTTGCTCGCCCGGCGAACGTTTGCCAGTATAGCGAGAAACTGCAGGTTTCAGTATTGTGATATAATACAACCCTTTTGCTAGGGGATTTACTGTGTGGTTTCTGTGTGCTGTACTAGCGGCTTCCACGTTCGTCCCATAAGACCGAGACCGCCGAATCTCTCAGTAGCCCTCAGATACACAAATTTGAGGGTTTTTCCGGAGGGCCAGGAGCAGGGCCACAATTTTTTTACCGGAGGGCGAGAACCTTTATTGGCCACAACTTTTCCTGGAGGGCTAGAGGACTACCACTTTTCTTCTGGAGGGCCCCAACTTCTTCTGGAGGGCCAGAAGTCTCACTGCGGGACTACACCGTTTTGCAGAGGGCCAGAACCCTCATCGAAGGGCTACAGCCATTTGGTTCCCTCACGAGAAGCCGTCGAGAGCCGTTCCTGGGTATCTCTACGTGCTGGCGCCTCTACCAGCTTTAAGCTTTGTGTCTCATTGTTTCTTATGTTTACTCTTCGTTTTCTTTTATTCATATAAATCAAACATTGAACGCCGAGTTCTGAGGTAGCTCATTGATCTTAATTAATTTAATTTACATTTATTCACTGGTTTATTGGACCAGTTAATCTGATTGCTTTGAGTTGTTTTCTCATTTTAATAAAAGTCAAGCGCTGGCTGGATAATTTCATTCTTTTCATTCATTAGTCGGGAGATATAACCGCTCTTTTATCTTTTTGTCATATGAATCAAGCTAACCATAGTTTTAATCTAATCTGGTGCTTTTATTAACTTCTCAAGTTTTTTTATCTAATTATTGTGTCCGCTCATTGCGGCATATTATCATTGCGGCACTCGAAATCAATGCAGCTATTAGCGCACGCATACCTAGTTGTAAGAAGCTTAGTCAACGTCAAGTGATCACTTTGATAAGTAAAATAGTGCGTTTAGTAGTAAGGCATATAGGACCGAGGTTTTCCAACTGAATTGGTCTCGGTACAATCTTCAAATTGTACTCTGTTTATTTCATCAATTACTGTAACTGTCACCTAACTTTCTTGTGTCTTTAATTCATCACATTTTAATTAACCCTTTTTTTTCTTTTGTTTCACCAGATCGATTGTTGCTGTGTTTAAAAAAAAACTTAGTAGCGAATATATTGTTCCTGAAATTGTCAGATTGTGTTTTCTTGATAGGGTAAGTTAGCGGATTATAATTGCGCCATTGTTTTCGTTTTTATTGATAGTTCGAAATTGAGAACTGAGTACCGGTTAATTTTATGAGCGAATCTAGCCATTCGGTACAACACCAGCCGAACTTTTTCCGTTTAGCTGGCTAGAACGGGTGGCGCTCAAACGACCCCACGACATCGACAGGGGCCGGGTTTTGTAACACGTCTCTCCGGGGCTAGGTTAATTTTTTTAAATTAATTGGGAAAAAAAATCTTTGGGTTCAATCAGGAAAAAAACGTGTTGGTGTAGTAGGTAGATATTCTGCTTGTCATTTCTGCGCTGCGGGTTCGATTCCCGTCGGTCACGACAGATGTTTTGTTTACCTTTTTTTAAGGTTATGTTTGCTTTTTATTAATTTACTTTTTGATGTGTAAACATCTTACGCGGCGGTATGAGGGTAAATCTCGGCAAATGGGACGGAAATGTGCATGCGGATGGGGTTCGGAAATGTATAAACGGCTGTGACATCATAACCATGTGCTGTGATTTTACGAGGGCTTCTCAAATATTTGTGCATGTCAATATAGGATATGTTTACACATCACTGTCTCGAGTACTAGCAGACTCGCTAATTTTTTTTTCTTAATTTTGAGTTCGCCTTTGGTTTGTTTTGGTTAGTTATTGTTGATTGCGCCCCCGAAGCGAGCGGAGGGCCGTGCAAAGCCATAATAATACCTATTATTCTTGTTTCGCCATTGCGTATGCACGGTTCCGCATCGAAAATTTAGTAGGAGCTAGACTCTTGTCAAATATAGTGGCTACTTTGATTAGGCGTCGGTCGTCTCCATAAATTTTCCAATGTCGCCTTTGCTAACTTTTGCTTTTTTGGCTTACGGCCTACATATTGTTTTTTAAAAATGTCAATTTGTGGAATTTTCCAATATCAACATTTTGCCTTATCTTCATTACAGCTTCTATCATTGAGAAAGGAGATCAGAGGATATTGGGCTTTATAATATTGCTTTATAATGTAGCTTTTAGCCCCATTTTTCCATCAGCTGCTGCTTCGAGAATGCTTTCGGATATTTCTTCTTCTGTAGAAGTAGATTTAATTTTGTTCCCGTATTTTTCGTAAAAACGAGAAAAAGTCGCGACCAAAACTTCAAAAATGTTAAAGGTTGCGATTCTAAAATATCGTCAATTTAGCGGAAAATTGTAAGTAACGCTCTGTAAAAAACTTGAAAGAACATTTTCACGCACTAGTGCGGGAAATACTCATTTCCTAAATTAAAATGCGTACGTCAAATGGTGTTTCCCGCATGCTTGTCGAAAACAGAGGTTTCCCGTATCTCGCTCTAATTTTTTGGAAGTGAAAACATCTTTAGGCGCGTTCAGCAACCTTGTTCCTTTCGTCCTGCTTCCTCCCTGAGCTCACTTAACGCGCTAGACGTAAGATTACGTTAATCATTTTTTCTCGAAAACGGCTGCGAGTGGAAATTTTTTGTGCATGTTCTTTTTGACGGCGTTCCGAATCCTACTGAAATCAGCGAGAATCAGAAAATGGCGAGTATTTTTTTTGGACGTGTATATATTCGAAAAAGGAGACACATTAGCTAGGTATACACTAACGGATTTTTCAGAGGATCTGGTCCTGGCGGATCTGTTCTGTCGGACCTACCAGAACCCGTTCTCAAGGATCGTATCCTATGATCAGCCCATTAACACAAAATTGAAGTTCATATTATTCTGACGGAACCGATCCATACCATACTCGGACCGAGTCTGTAAATTTATGGACGATTATCCGTCAGTTTTTTAAGAATTTGATCTTAAAGCTTAGATCCTTAGATCTTTTAGTCAAGTTTAAAAGACCAGCAGGCCAGACCGTAAAAAAAAGTAAAAAATAAAGTAGTGAAATATTTTGCTTACTTAGTAATTGTTATTACTATGCCGAAAAATAGGAAAATATTAGCAGCAGCTGGGATAATTGTTGCTAATTATGAAAGGATATTTCGAAAGAAAAAAAACCGTTCAAAATGGGTAAAAAGCTGGATTTCAAGAAGAAATAGATACATTTGGCCACATTTGCGAATGACAGATGCAGATTTTGATCTTATTTTGGTTATGTCAGCTAAAAAATATATAATCCTATTATTGATTGATTTGTCGCTTGATTTTAATTTAATAACTGTGTATTAAAAAGCTAGGATGGTTTGAAATAATAATAATATAAAATACTATATATTTATATTATTTTGTTACAGGGTTGTTGCGTTCCTATTTAACTAAGCAAAATACAAAAATGAGATTGGTTATTCTTGCAGAGGACAAAGGAACGCCTTGTGGCAACTTTAAGGTTTATGGCGACTGGAAGGTCATATGAGGACTGGAATTAACACTGGATTTTTAAACTCGAAAAGTTCGCAATGTTGAGACTCAGTTGGGAGTTGAAATTTTAGTTCAAGATGAACTAATGAAATCATTCAGTTCAATTTATAAACTCAGTTGGCGAAAAGTTCGCTAATTTTCAGGATGTTCGCAAAGTTCAGAGATAACCAAATTTTATGTTCGGAAAGTTCGTTCCAACCAATGAAAAATCACTGTACTAGCACGTGATCGCTGTCAATAGCCGATTTGACATTTGAAGTCGCACAGCCGTTTTTATTTTTATTGTTAATTGTTACTTTTTGTGAAAATGGCCGAATCTGAAAAATGGAGTAAAATTGATGATACTGATGCATCAGTGCTACTTATAGAAATAATTCAAAAATATCAATTTTTGTACAATCTCGGTCGCCAGGACTATACAAATTTTTAATGTTCGAAATTCAATTGGTTATGAGTTTTAACCAATCAAATATGAGCTTTCCCAACTTCTTGGTGATATTTATAAATGCCATAAAATGAACTCTGAACTCCGAACTCTGAACCTCACCAACTATGAACTATCCAACCTCAACATTACGAACTTTACAAGTTTATAAATGGACCCTAATGGGGCAAAGTATGCGGCGGTTATCAGTACCTCTGGGACTATAGGAAAAAAAATGAAGCCTGCTGAGTTTAGCCTCAAAAGCACCTGTTGTCTGTACTATATACAATATTATGATCCGTTGAAAAAAAATACAAAATACAAACATGCAATACCCAAATCATAGCCAGCCACGATGTAGAGTAGCGTAGCCACACATTTCACAAAGGGGGGTTTTCAAATCAAAAACAATATATGGTAAAACAGAGAAGCATTCAAAATGAAACCCGCAGGTGAACCCGCCCCCTCCCCCGTGGCTACGGCACTGACCATGGATAAAAAACTTATAACAAGCTGGGTATCTAAACATCCTTTGTGCGAGTTCCTATTTTTTTTTTAAAGCTTGTACTTTATATTTTTCCTTCCTCACTGCTTTTCTTAAATTCTGAATTTTGTCTTTTACACATTTAACAGTGCAATTTGGCATTCCATTAGTTCGGAGAAGCATTACAAGTTCTTCGTAAGTTTTTAAATTTTTGATTACATAATCTTCACAGTTGACTTTCCATAAACATGGTTTTAGCTCGATAAATTCGGCAATTAAACTCTAGTCCACTCCATGTCCAATTATTATTGGCGTGTTAATAAAAAATAAAAAGGAGAAATAATTCTAAAAGTATGCAGCAAGAAAAATGTATAACAAAGTCTGCAGTGTCTGATATGCCGAAATAATTGTTTGCAACTAAAAGATAAAACACCAAAATCGGATCAGATCCACGTGGTAATTGGTAACTACAGATCAAATTTCTCGGATAAAATTCATCCGATTTTTTCGAACTGGTCCGACGGACCCGATCAGTGGCCAGAGGGCCGCACACACGCTCGGACATTTAAATTCCGTTAGTGTATGCCCAGCTGGGTCGTTCTAGTGCCGAAAACGTAGCGATGCAACGCGACGGTCGAAAAATCCGAGACGAGAGTTCGATGCGGATTTTAGAGGAGACAAAGTCTGTAAATGCTTATTCTGTAATGCAATGTCGGGATATGGACTTTTGAGGGAAAATGTAAAAATATCGATTTGTAGGTCAAGAAATTGAAGGTTTTTATGTTTTTTCTCAAAAATAATTTTTTGATAGAAAAATCGATTACTTGGCGAGAATCTCCGTACAAAATCATACAAGAAGACGCTTTATAAATTATGCTGTTTTTTATACAAGGTAAGTTAGTTGAATTTAACCTCTTCGTAAATTCCAGTTTTAACACGATACCTCCCCACATAATATTTTATTACTGGACAACCGAATAGTCTAGAGCAAATTCCCGCCTTTGAAGCTTTCACTTCTGTCGTGGTGTCTTTTATGAATAAAATATAGAAAGAGTAAAAGGCACGTTAGTGAAAATTAATAGATTATTAAAATAAACCAAAATTAAACAAATTATATGATATATTTACATAAGTTATAAGAAATAAATTAAGTTATGATGTTAATCGGATAAAATTCATATACATAGATAATGCAAATAAAGGCTAATAAATAATTCAATTGAAATATAAATACTTGCTTTGCCTTAAAAATGATCACACATATTTTACTTAGAAATAATCATGATTATATTTATATTTTACTAATAGCCTTTAAAGCGCAGTTTACTCTACCTTAATGAAACAAATTTAAATATCCTCTTCCTAAGCTAATATTAACATATCATACATTTATGAATATTTAAAATATGTAAATGATGTCACAACATCTAAAGTAGAGAAAACACAAAAAAAATCTTAATAAGTTTAAAGATACTTAACTTTTTAAAATTTATAAATAAATAATAAAAAATATAAACAGTATGAATAAATACTTGGTACAATGCGCTAAAAAATAATTTAAATATCTTTTTGAGAGACTTTTCTCAAATAACCTAATAGTAAATACCTCAACAACCAGATAAATACAGTTCGTGTTACAGAAAAGTGGACATTTTTCTATTTATTGTTGAATAAAAATTCTTTAAATAATCGGAACGGCTTATCGCATTTGAACTGTTCAGACATTTTCTAAATTACTCTGTATCTTATTATGATATAATAACTAACATTATCTGCCGATACGTGAAAGATTTTTTATATATCAGAGAATATAATTAACCGATCATAATCAGGCAAAATAATTAAAAGAGAAACAAATAATGTGGTGTATTTTGAACAAATAAAGACGTTATGATGTTGGTCTAAATTAACAAACTTTGATATATATTAAAACAATAGATACTGCAAATAAAAGATAAACACATTAAATTATGAAACAGCAGTATTAGTACTGCTATACTATATTACTAGAATTAATACTAATTAATATTTTAGTTTAAAATAATCTCTCAGTATTTTATATAATTAAATATCGTTTCTAATCTACTTAATTAAACTATACATAAAAATGGACGGACTACGATAAGGCTTTTTCTTTAAATATATCGCAACTTATATATTACTTAGAAATATAATCCACTTAACACATTTAACATTCCTTATTGATTATTATATTTTTATAATATCGTTTAATGTATAATGCAAAATATTTAAATTTGTCTTTTTTATATGCTATTATTACATACAAAGGCATGTTAAAAAAATTTAATAGAGTTAAAGATACTTGACTTTGTAAAATTTGTGGATAAATAATAATAAATATAAAACAGTATGATTAAATAATACAATGGACTAAAAATATTTACTTCACTTTTCTCCAACTCATTAGGTAATGTGACTTTCTCATATAACTTAATAATAATAACCTCGACATACAGACAACACAGTCTAACCTCTTATAAGTTCCGTAAAAGTGTATTTGTTTTATTTGTGAGAATTCTTTATAAAAAGCGCTTTCTTCATTTGAAATACTCAGAAATGTTCTGAACTTACTCTAGACGTTATGTCAAATTTATAGAAATGGAAACATTTTATCAGCAAAATATCTTTATTTTTAAGATATTAATTTGAGTCGAACATTATGTACAAATAATACAAATATACAATTTCGGCTATTCGAAATTATACGTTTTGTCCCTTGATGGGCATTTGATTTTCGCAAAGGGTTCAAATCTGCTTAAAATACCACGAGCTTAAATATGGATAGAGCTTTTCATAAGTATGTGTTTTTCGCTTTAAAATAGAGATATTTTCTATCTAGTAAATTTATTTGATTGTGTGCCGAAGCCCTTCAGGAAAAACCTGGGGATGTAAACCAGAAATCCTGCGATGGATGTAGGCAAGATAGTAATGCCCACCCTACTTTATGGGTCGATTGTCTGGTTCAAGAAAATGGAAAAGCAGATAATAAAATCAGCTCTCAACAAAGTACAACGCTTGGCAATCTTGGCATGCATAAGCATAACAGGCGAGGCGCAATGAAAATTTGTCCAACAGCAGCAATCGAAGCAATTGTAAGCCTCGCATCTCTACACATTGTTGTAGAGGGAGCAACTAGACAAGCAATGACTAGAATCACAAGAGAGGGAGCGGGAGAGGGAGCATGGCTTAGAAAGAGTGAATTAACATCCCTGACAAACCATATACCACTTCTTGAGCTCCCCAGGGAAGATATAGTCAAAAGATATACTTCACGGGCGTGATAAGAAGTAGATAATAATGGAAAAAGAACACCATTTGCATTCCTCATTTGGTTACCTAGCATATATAGCTTATTTGGTAAAACGGTACCAAATTTACATCAGGCCTATTTGTCATATAAATTAGTTATTTTGGTTGACTTAATTTATTTTGATGTCATGGTTGATGGTTATGGTAAAATATTCAAACTTGAAATGACATCTTGTAAAATAAGTTTACAAACAAATAAATAATGTTAATAAGAAAAATAAGCAGGCAACATAAATGAGCCGGCGTAATTAAAAATGAAATCGATGTCTTAGAAACGAGTTCTTTTCTACAGTAAAAGGAATTGTTAATCAAATTGATCAATCGATTTTTTTTTTGAGGATCCGGATCCGTGATTCGATTTCATTTCGAACCGAGTCTATCAGGAATACTGCAATAAATATTGCATTATTTTTAACTCAGCATTATACTTTGTTCTTGAAGTTGCATATTATTAATATTAACAGCAAGAATGGATATAAAAAGTTGGCATCGAAACATAAAAAAATGCTTAACATAATAGCAACGCGGCGCCGGCCATATGATTTTATCTCACTTTTGTAGCTGAAAATGTATTGAACGATTATTCTCTAAATTTAGCTTTGACAAAAGCAGGCAATGGAATTAGATATAGAAACATATTGAAGATGATCATGCCTAATGTAAACGCGAATGTAATTCCAATATTCAGGTCAGAATCCAGAATTCCGTTAAATATGTTATCTCCCGGATCTCGAGTGTATCTTTCAGAGAGGAAGCTCTGACCACTGGCATACCTAAAATGTAAAATAATGTCTATTAAAAATATTTTTTGCATATCTAGTTAACCTCTTAACATAGGGAAGAAAGCTTATTTAAGATAACCATGTTAGCATCATCCGGAGATGATTAAGACTTAGACTTGACAGTCTTAATCATCTCCTGATGATACTAACATGGTTAGCGAAACGCGCGTCGAGTGCAAAAATTCTGTTTCGGTAGTGTGGATAAAACTCTGTTTTAGTGCATGTTGCCGAAGGTTCCAAACCCCAACATAGTACTTATTTAAGATATTACGAACTCGACGTTTCAGTTTCAGAGATATTTTAAGATATCGATCTACTAGTCCAAAAAGAAGAACCAATTTTTTGTATACGGGTAGAATTTGGGGCGCTATATGTTTATTAATAATTGAGAATGTAACATCGTACATAACTTAGTACACAATGCATAACCATTTCAGCAAATGTTGAAAATGGCTACCATTTACAGTCCTGCAGTGTCATAGACGATCTGAAAATTCCTATATGCACATTACTAACTACATATGGAGAAATGTTTCTTATAGCACTTCGAATTCGGTCTTTAAGGATTTCGATACTGTATAGCTTATTTTTGTATATCATTTTCTTAACATAACCCCAAAGGAAAAAGTCTAGCGGATGTAAGTCCGGAGACCTTGGTGGCCACTCTATAGCACCACGCCTCCTTAACCATCGCCCCGGAAAGACGTCATTCAAATATCTTCTAACATCCGGTGGATTTTCTTGTAAAGTCAATAAACAATCAATTTTTATATCATCGAAAATTCTAGAATGACCTTTTTCAGTGCGTTCTTTAACACTTCTAGTATCTATCCGTTTCCTTTCAATTTTAGTTACTGCAGATTGACTTATGGGTGGCCTATGCGAATATTGGTTGTTATAGAATCGTAGAGTCCAAATTAGCCCAAAAAATTGGGGAATTTCATTTAAATAAAATTAAGTTGATAATTGTATCGCGTTTGTGAGATACCCTGTATACTTCCAAATGATATTAAAATATGCGCAACAATAAAATAAAATCGACTTATACGAGGGTTTTTAAATTAATTTATCACAACCCTGATTATTGAATTTATTCCTTAATTTATCACAACCCTTTATCTTCAATGTAGCTGGTAGTCAACTATTCTATAATGACTCCTCACATTTATGGACATTCTACTTAAAAGAACTTGTAATGGCATATTTTATTTATCTATGTGTATATCTTAAAAGTCCTGGAAATGCCCGATAGTCTCATAGACATAAACAGCACTCTTTCATGGCGAGCCAAAGCTTTAGTATTTTTTTAAACTCAGGTGCCTTGCGTGTTATTGAAAAATCTAATCATCTTTCTATCATATCGCAAGCCTTATTAATTGCTAATTATTAATTACTTGATTTCCAAATATTGGCGTTTAAGTAAGTCCCTATGCGAACCAATCTGATTGGTCCTCTTATTTTTATTTCTATGTGTTTTTGCTCTATATTCGTCCCTGATTTATTTTTTATATTTGCGCTCATTCATATTTGGACGTGATATTTTGCATACCTTCAAATAGGAATTTTAACTCACCTGCAGTAAGGATTTGCAATTCCATTCAATATAGAAGTTTCAATCAGGTTCATGTTGGTGCAATTATGTTTTGTGTCAAAAGGTAACGGTTTATTTAAATCGCCAAATAAGAACACTTGTCTGTTTAAAAATGCGGCTGCGTACCGCGCTTGAGTTGCATACGTTAAATAAAACATCCAATCTTGTAAACCTTTGATGGACCTAAAAATTGATATAAAAAAATAATATATGTAGTGGGCTTTTAAGTTCTTAAATTTATGGAATAAATGGATTTGAATTTTTATTGTAGCTAAAAATTTTCAAATATTCCATAAAAATTAGAGCTATTGTTTGGCGTTTCTAAGGAGAATCTGCTTAAAACGCCTCTTACGTATTCCAGTTGGTGAATTCTTTCAATATATTGTTTTAATACATAAGCTGTTAGTTTGACTGATTATTATTGAATTTTTATAAGTATTATAGGTATTAATGTAGCGATTAGAATAATGTAATAACATAATTATGAAACACTATTGCTGTAAATTTTCCTTGAAAATAATGGATTCTTAACTCTTATTGATAACCAGTAGATTAAAATTCGTGACCCAGCATGAATTCTATTTAGAACCATACTGCTATGAAATAGTAACTTTAGGCACTTTGCCGCACTTTTGAGCGATTTAGGAGACTACACAGGTACATTGAATTCTCCATCCGAAATTGGAGCTAAAAGCTCTAATATTATGGCAATTTTGAATTCTTTAAAGATGGAAAGACAAAGAAAAAGAGAAGTCGCATATTGCCACTTTGAGGATTTTCCACAGCTAATGAGATTTTCCATAATGGTATGTACAAAATTGTATCGAAAATATCAAATAATAATTGAAAGGTATAATGTCATTCATATTAAATAGAAAATTAATACGATATCCCAAGACCATCATTTTTAGCGTAAAAGCTTTTACTGAGATTTGTTTGATCCAATAAATTTAATTTGAAAGATTATTTTGATTTGGTATATTTAAAGCTATATATAAAAATGTATGTAAGTAATTTATAATATGTAATACGTGTCCAAGATAAGGAGTGCCAGTACAGGGATCTCGGAAACCATAAGAGCTACAACAAGGCTTAAATGAAAGAAAGTTTTTATGTTTTAACGCTCAATAAAATGCCTCTCGAAATTTAAAAAATTTGGATGGGTTCTGGAGATACCTACCCATAAAAACCGAATTTTTGTAAAACGGTTTTCATTTTTTGCTGAGTTCACTTCAAGAGATTTTTTAAAATAAATGATACTTTCCCATGGCCACTTTTTCCCTTTTACAAGATGGCGACATTGAATTTGAAATCCGACGTTTCGACTTTGGGTCACCATCATTAACTTCTTTTTTTTAAATACGGCTCTGATTTTCTGATGTCAAATTCTTGAAGACCATTTAATTCTGAATGCAACAGTAGCTACAAGTTGTGGTTTAGTTACGTTTTACACGTTTTTTGAGTATATTATTAAACGTTTTCTACAATTCGGATCTGCCTTATAGAACTTTTGTCATAAATTATTACAGCTATATTAATTTATTAAAAAAAACATTCTTACTTTATTTTTTTTATTTACAATTAAATAGGTATGAAATTGAGTCGATCGTTAAATGATGAAAATCCATGACACACTAGTAATTGAAAAACTGTTTCTGATTTTCACTAATTTTTAAATTTATTCACACAACATGTTTCGTTGCACGGCAACTCAGTGGCGTGTCGTATAGGGGGCCAAAGGGGGCGAATGCCCCCTCCGCCCTTCCGCCTCTAGGTGACCGGGCACCCCATGCTTCACGAATTAATTTAATTCTCTCAAATCTGTAAAAACCAGACGGCTGGCGCTATAATTATTTTTTGTATGTATCATATTACATGTTCCAGTTTTTATTTAATGCACTATTTTTTGTAAATAAATAATACATAATTATTTATTTTTTGTAATATAACGTCCCTTGTCCCTTCTCATTCTTCTAGAAAATAATATTGGCAATATTCGTTATAATAGGTAGTGTACAAAATTATTTAATATTAAATTCGTAATAATTTAATAAAATTCGAAAATCTTACTCATCAGTCGAAAGAACGCGAACGCACGGGTCAAAATTAGTCAAAAACTATTATAATATCGAGGGCCAAATAAATGTTTTGGAGTGTGGCATCTGGCACCCGCCGAAATTTTTCTCCTCCAGCGCTTCACGCTGCCACAAAAGGCGTAAACACGGGGGGTGGGGTGGGTAGAGGGGGTAATTACCACCCCCTTCCCAGAACTTGATGTGCAAATTAATTTTGCGTTAAAAAAATTCGGCAGTTTTTTGTCAGGTCTTAAAAATTATTTTTCTGAAAAACCTAAATAATCTAATTATTATTCATTAACGTGGTAATACGGATGGGCGGATAAAGAATAAAGAATGCATTTTATTTGGGTATTTTGGGTTAGTCAATTAGTTCTGTATTCGGTTGTTAGTTGCGTTTGTCGATTTTCGGATTTATATAATTAATAAATTATTTATATTATTAATAACAGACGGTCAAGCGATAAAGGGTGCTGTTAATTATTAAAAATAAGTAGGTAAATATTAAAATATTTTATATATTTTTATTTAAAAACGAAATAACTATATACTTATTACAATTACATAATTAAAATTTTTAATTATTGAATCTTTTATTTGATTTAATGTAAATAACATTCATCGTCATGTTTATGTTTTTTATTCGTTTCCCTATTCGCCTGATTCTTGAATATTTAATATATTGGTCACCCCACGACTTTTTTGTTTTTTAACCATTTTAATGACTTTTGGGCGAAAATTGGGCGTGACACCCCGAAATTTTTCCGGCGGCGCCCTTTTCCCCGTTTGCCCCCTTCGCCCTTCGACCCACGACACGCTACTGCGGCAACTTTGTCAAGTAACTAAGTATAAATAACATATTACAGTAAGGTACAAAAGTCGAATATTAAAAAATTATTTGGAAAACCCAGCCATAGAGGCCGGTAGTAAACTGGACATATTAAAATAAATTTAATAACAGAGAATTATTAATTTCTAATTGGTCGCAGCTCATCTTTTAGACAACAATCATAATTTCAATGAAAAGTTCACTATCCTCCATACAGAAAATAAAAGTAAAAAATTATCGGTTTTGGAATTTTTAGAAATTAACAAACTTAAAAAATCTGGAAATATACTTAACGACCAATTAGAAACAAATAATTCTCCATTATTAAATTTATTTTAATATGTCCAGTTTCCTACCGGCCCCTATGGCTGGGGTTTCCAAATATTTTTTTAATATTTGACGCCTTTTTTACACCTTATTGTAATTTTATAACTAGTCACTTGACAAAGTTGCCGTGCAACAAATCATGTTGTGTGAATAAATTTAAAAATTAGTAAAAATCAGAAACAGTGTTTCAATTACTAGTATTAAATAAGTAAATAATCAATAATTATTTAGTACTTCTAACAACAAAATAAATAAGAATATAACAACGATAATAATAAAACTAATATCAAATAATAGTATCTCTAAACATAAATAGCATCTCAATGCTGTAGAATCTATAGACGCTTGTTTAACTTTAATATTTTTTAATTCTGCAATAAAATTGTTAGATGTTTGGTATTTGGCCCACCTATGACAAAGTAAATTTCCCTTCAATTCTCTTTGATTTTTCACTGTAAAATTGTCTTTTTTAGAGGAAAATAAATTTTCCTTATGCAGCATACGTATAGCATAACGAAATAAGTCAGCGTTTCATGAAATAGCATTAAGGTCACTAAATTTTATGTTGGTTCAAATCATCACCACAATATTAGTTAGGGATATAAGGTTGTGCTCGGGGTTTCTCATCCCTGTACTTGCAAATATGTAGGACGCTGCTGAATAATGAATCGATATAAGCATAGAAATCGAATTATAAAAGCGCCGTAAAATAAATTCAAAAATTCTCCTGTCTTCCGGTTTAATTATTTTTGTATTGCCGTAGTAGGCCAAGCGTTGGGTACAAAATATGGGGTTCTATTTGCAAAAGGTCGAACAGAAATGAAATTTTGTGGGATGGTAGAGATAGGTCCCCTGATAGTACATCTAAGTTTGCGACCTCGGGGGGGTGCCGCTCGAGGGGTGGGGGGATGAAAACTCTGCTTCGCGGCGCTTGGAGGAAAATAGCACCGTTGGAGTAGGTGCTATAAAAAAAAAGTTCAAATAAAATATGTATAAAACAAAATTACGCACAACTTTGGTTTTATGCACTTTTTCGCTCCGACCAATATTTTTTGCTCTACGGCGCGCCAAACTTGGGGGGTAGTTTGCAAATTTTAACAAAATCAGAGTTTAATCGCGGATTGAAACAAATATTGGTACCAAACAATTCTGGTATATTTTTTTTCTGTAAGAGTAAGGTTTTCTAAGTAAACTGATGCTTGATTCGTTAAATTTGACCTTATATTATAAAGGATATGATTTTTTGAAGTGCGCCCTTACATACTCTGATATGGGCATTTTTCATCTATCATGATCTACGGGCGATATTTTTGAAGTGAAAACTTCTTTAGGCGCGTTTTGCAATTTTTTTTTGCGGGGTTGAATGAGACTGAGCCGTCACGCATCACGCGTCATGCTCGGATATGTAACGTAACGCTCCTTCTACTGGCATGTTCCCGTATAGGTAGAGGGCTGAAATTTTCAGGGGATGTAGCCGAGGTAAAAATAAAATCCTGGACGAAAACGGGACCCCGTACTTCCTCCCGTTTGGCCAGGAGAGGGGGGAGAAAGGAAAAACTTAAATAATTAATTTTGGGAGAACGGGAAGAGGTACGGGGTCGATATTTTTATGGCAGGTGCGCCCTATGGGGGGCCACCTTAGGCCATACGGGGGGGACCGGAGCTCTAGTTTACAGGGGAATTTTGGGGGGAAATCCGTTTTTCGCCCATATCTCTGCAACGAAGGCTGGGATCGAAATTCTGACAAACGATGACCCCGCTAATTGAAGTTTTCACTTCTGTCGTGCGGTCTTAAGCTCACACCAAATTTTTTTTATTGTTTGTAAAATAGTGCTCGAAAATTGTTTATTGTTATATTTACTGGCTTCTTGATCCATCGTGTTCTGTGGGGCCGTCAAAATTCATTTGCAACCATTTGTGCAAATTACATTCATTACATTACAAGGCATTATGGGCCGAATACTAGTGTTATTTTTGATGGATATCCCGAAAGTGGGACAGAAGCAGGTACGAAATCTGCTGAAAGAAACCGCCGTTCAAAGCAGCACGAATGTAATCTTCGATGAATCCATGATTCCAACTGTGTCGCAAGAAAATTTTTTATCGAACAGGTTTAACAAAAGGCGCCTCGTTGCAATGCTGCAGATAAAGTTGAAAGCAGAGAATTACACTTTTAAGCAGGCGGTCGAAGATGCAGATACATTAATTGTGCAGACTGCTATCGAACTTGCTTCCTCTTTTTCCTCCGTTTGCGTTATTGCCGAAGACGTAGATTTACTTGTGCTGTTGACTGCTAAAGCCAGAGAAATCCCCAATGTTTACTTTCGCAAGCCGGGTAGAGGCAATAAGGAGGATGTGTTCTATTCACCCCAGAGCTTCCAATATAATGAATCTATTGCGAATTGTCTTTTATTTGTACATGCCTTTAGTGGTTGTGACACCACATCGGCGTTATTCAATCAAGGCAAGATTCGATTCCTTAAAACTTTGGAAAAAAATCCTACAATAACCGAGACGATTGAGGTATTTGATGACCCCAATGCAGAACTCACGAAAGTAGCAGCCGCTGGCGAACTGTTTATGC
This sequence comes from Pissodes strobi, assembly GCA_016904865.1. Classification (NCBI taxonomy): domain Eukaryota; kingdom Metazoa; phylum Arthropoda; class Insecta; order Coleoptera; family Curculionidae; genus Pissodes; species Pissodes strobi. Next base: position 396,557 of record MU182526.1, on the reverse strand, counting down.
TGCGGCAGTATGGTGCAGACAGCAAACATCTCACGTTAGATTCTCTGCGGTATACCGACTTTGTACGGGCCGTCTCCAAAAACTCCTTTAATCTTGCGTCACTGCCACCAACATCCGATGCGTGCTATCATCATTCCTTACGAACCTATTGTCAAGTTCAAAACTGGCGGGGAGTCCACAAAACTCCAGAAGATCATGGATGGCGAAAAACCGCAACAGGACTAGACGCTATACGCATCTTAAAGGAACCAGCTCAAGAGGTTCTGCTTAAGACTATCTCCTGTAGATGTCAGAAAGGTTGTGGTCCTGCTTGTGGTTGCCGTAAAGCAGGATTGAAATGTTCGGATTTGTGTTTATACTGTACTGGGACGTCCTGCGAAAACATTAGTAACCACATTTTGCTGGAGGAAGACATCGCAGAAGATGCCGAAAACGTTTCCGATCCAACAGAGGACGATGAGGACTCAATTTAATGTCATAAAACTCCGATATCGACCGTGGAACGCGCCGATCAGTTCTACCTCAAGGGTGGTGTGGAAACGAGTTGAAAATTATATTTTCTTGTATTATGTTTGCACTAAAATAAAAAAAGTTATTGTAGGTCAGCAATACTAAGAAAATATCGACCGTAGATCGTGATAGATGAAAAATGCCCATATCCAAGTATGTAAGGGCGCACTTCAAAAAATCATATCTTTTATAATATAAGGTCAAATTTAACGAATCAAGCATTAGTTTACTTAGAAAACCTTACTCTTACAGAAAAAAAAATATACCAGAATTGTTTGGTAGCCATATTTGATTCAATCCGCGATTCAACTCTGATTTTGTTAAAATTTGCAAACTACCCCCCAAGTTTGGCGCGCCGTAGAGCAGAAAATATTGGTCGGAGCGAAAAAGTGCATAAAACCAAAGTTGTGCGTAATTTTGTTTTCTACATATTTTATTTGAACTTTTTTTTTATAGCACCTACTCCAACGGTGCTACTTTCCTCCAAGCGCCGCGAAGCAGAGTTTTCATCCCCCCACCCCTCGAGCGGCACCCCCCCGAGGTCGCAAACTTAGATGTACTATCAGGGGACCTATCTCTACCATCCCACAAAATTTCATTTCTGTTCGACCTTTTGCAAATAGAAACCCCCTGCCGCTTGGCCTATAGGTTCTAAGTGATTATATATTTTATGCTCTGTCAACTTGCGGAATGCCGTAGGAAAATTCTATTTTCGGACGGAATATCCAATTTATCTGGACCGCCCAAAATTGATGATATATTGTTTAAAGATATCGTTTCATATCACAGTATGCTTCTAAATATAATTGATGCTGGATCACCTGACCCTTTGAAAACTCACGATGGGCTTGTAGTCTAGTCCTAATTCATCAGAGTTTAGAATAATTATAAATATTGCTTTCTTCCTTAAACTACTATTTCAATATCCAAAAAGGTGAGAAAATCTTATGACAGTGTTAAAAAAAATTACAATAATCTACTAATGACATTACCTTATGATTCCACTGCTTAACGTAATGCATACGCAAATAATATAGATGTTGAAAATGGCGGCCAATAAATGATCTTTGACGATCATAAGGGTACCCATGGTTTGCTGTTCAGCAAACATGTAGCATGCCCAAAGAATCAAGGAAAAGTACAGGTATTCCATAGGTTGTTCGAAGGAACCAGTGATGCTAAAAAAGTTGAAATCACATTAGGCTCTAGGCTCTTGAATTTAAGTGTACATTTCAAGTTTATAGACTAACGGCTCATGACAGTTTTTTCGGCATCATCGTTTACCGTCGGGCATTCGAATTTTTGTCTTTCATTGATTGAGTATTAATGCGTGATGTCAAAATTGGAGCTCTCTTTCGTGCAGAAACATTCGGAATGTTGATGCAAAAGTGTATTAAAAAGTTGCGATTTTGCATGATTGTTTACCGTCGGCCGACTGCTTTAGACGATAGTTAATGACAGAAAAGTCCAGCGGACAATTATCTGCCGACGTTTCGCGTGGTTATAAATTGGCCAAAAATTCATTTGTTATTGCAAAAAAAACGACTATTATATGGTATGATCGTTTACTGTCGGCCGTTCATGGCGATCGTCTATTTATGTTATGGGGTAGCGAAAAATATCAAAGGCCGACGGTTTTAACAGTTAGAAAAATTTTTAGTGATAAATTCAGTGCAATTTTTTTTATGAATATGGCATGATTGTTTACAATGTAAAATATTGACAGTTACTTCAATTTAGACGAAATATTGTTGTTTATAACAATGGCCGACGATTCAGGCGGTTATAAACTATTTTGAACAAATTGAAATGTTGTTAAAAATATGAACAATTCGGACTGATTGTTTACCGTCGGCCATCAGCATCATTCGATTGATAATGTTGCAAAATGACGATGTGAACGTGGACCGACGAATCAGACGGTTAAAACACCTTATACAAAAATTAAAAATTTGTAAAAAAATACTAACAATTTGGGCTGATCGTTTACTGTCGGCAATTAGTTTCAGTAAACTGATAATATTGCAATACGACGATATGTACGTGGGCCGATGAATCGGGCGATAGCAATATCTAATAGGGAGTTTTCAAAGATTCAGAAATTTTTGAAAAGTGGCACTAGGTACCCCTACCACCAATGGTATGTAAAAAACTGCATCAGGCCGAGCGACACGCGTCCTCATTGTGGCTGGCTGCAAGGCTGCAACATAATATATTGATCGGAACCGACTTTGTTTTCAACATTTTTTTTTCTACAGCCGCGCGCAAAATAACTAATTACCAAATTCAGATGAAATTGCAAAATCGACGAATGCCGCGGACCTATTTTGCGGTCTATAAGAGCGTACAAGGAAATGGAAATTCTCACTTTTTCCGTCGAGTGTGCTCTGAATAGTCGTTTATTTATTTTATTTATTTATTTCAATCTTCCTGTTTTGACAGTTACAAGTTGTATATGAATAGTTTACAAAACAAAACTTAAATCTAAGAGCTAAAAAGCTACAAAAAGTTTTGCTAAAACATTTCACAGAAACTTACAGTAACAAGACTTGAGCTTCTCATCTGGAGCCTCCAGTGTTTAACAATTTATAAATTAAAGATGACTTGACTTAATTAGGTTATATAGCTAAAATGCATTAAAATAAGAACTATCGTAAAATCGTAAAGTAGTCATTGACTTTATAGAAACATCTCTCAATGAGATAGCTTTTTACTGTTTATTGAACTTAGTAAATGAGTTTATTTCTTTTAGACTTGCTGGTAGTTGGTTATACATGTTGCTGTAAAAGCAATATGGGCTTTTCTGAAAGGAAGCAGTTTTGTAGAGAGGGATGTATATATTGTTGTTAGCCCTTGTAGGATAACTATGTGTTTGAGGCTTGTGAGAATCTGTTAAGTTATTTTTTTACGAATAGCACAGCATGTAGAATTAAAATGCACGGTAGTGACACAATTTTGTGTTTTTGAAAAAGTGGTTTACAAGAATCTAAATGGCTAAGTGAAAATATTTTTCTAATTATTCTTTTTTGTAGGATAAATATTCTGGATAATTTTGATGATTGACCCCAATAGATAATACCATAACTCATATGACTATAAGCTAGGGCATAGTATGTATTAAAAAGTTGTTTAGTTTCTAGGATATTTTTGAGGTTTCTGATGGCAAATTATGCCATGTTAAGCTTACTAGCCACGTGATTCAGGTGATTACACCATTTTAGATGAGGGTCCAAATAAATACCTACACATTTGAAGTTGTCAGTTTTGTTAATTCGTTTAGTATTTAGGGATAATATTGTGTCATGGGGAAAATCTTTGCGCTGTAAAAAGGTCATATAACAAGTTTTCGATTCACTAACAATAAGCCTGTTTTCCATGCACCATGTGGCAAATTTATTTAGAGACTCATTGGAATTATTTTCCAGATTTTCAAGTATTTGCCGAAATCGCCACGGTACAGTCGTTTGCGTAAAGTATTAGTTTGGTATCTTTATCAGATAGTTGTAGATGTTTTTCTAAGTCGTTAATGAAAAGTGTAAATAGCAAAGGTGATAGTATACTGCCTTGTGGCACACCGCAGTTGATTTTTTGTTCCTGAGATGTAACCTACCCAACTCTTACTTTTATTTTGCGTTCTTCCATATATGAAGTTAGCCAGTCGTTGGTTTTACCCTCGGTTTTACCTCTAATACTCAACGCGTCCATCTTCTTTTTTAAAAATGAACTGTTCGAGCAGTCAAAAGCCCGCGTTAGGTCGAAAAAAAGGACCAGAGTGTAATATGATGAATCAATGCCCATGTAGATGAAGTTTAGAAGCTCAAAAGCAGCTGTATTTGTTGAAAAGTTTTTTCTAAAGCCATGCTGCTTGTCAGAAATTAGTCTGGAACATCTAAAGTAATTTTCTAAGCGATCTAAAACTGCTTTTTCAAACAGTTTCGATATTGTGGAAAGACCTGTAATTCCCCTATAATTTTCTATATTTTCTCTATCACCCTTTTGGAAAATTGAAATTATCTCGCCCACTTTCAGGTTATTGGGAAAGATGCCATTGCCGAGCGATAGGTTAAAAATATGACATATGGGGAATTTGATATGATCCCAAACTTGTTCTAAAACAAAGACTGGGACATCATACAGGCCAGAGCATGTTGTTTTGTTTTTTCAAATTCAAATATAACTCGTTTGTACTAAAAGATGTGAAAACAATGGATTGTAAATAAGGTTCGCAGGAAGTGCAATCCGATATGCTGAAATTATCATTGCAGGTTGAATTTATTAAGTATTCGGCGCTGGTGGCAAAAAAATACAAAATTCATTACTAATTTCTAATGAGTTAGTTATGTAAGTATCATTAGATAAAATTGTGGTAAGGTTTGTTCTTTTTTTTATTATCCCAAAACCTAGTGTTTACTACATGCCAGATAATTTTTGAGTTGTCGGTATCTATTAGTGTTTGTTTCAAGAAATTGTGTTTTTCTATAGTTAGTCGTTCATGAAATATTTTTTTTGTCTGAGAGTAAAGTTGTTTAGATTCCTGAGTACCGAGAGTATAAGAAAGCCAAAATAAGTCCTTTAAATGCTCACTTTGCTTTATTAGATCCGCTTTTAGCCATGCTTTATTTTTTTAAAGTGTTTTTTATGTTTAATGTTTTAGTAGGACAGGCAACCTCCAAACAATAAAAAAAATTGTGCCAGAAAAAAACATGATTCGTTTACGTGTCATTGAGGGTATATAAATGGCTGAGGTTGGTCCTGGATAACTGATAGTTAAGCTGAAAAATATTAGGAGCGTCATAAAATCTTTTAAAGTAATGTTTATTGGACACTACAATTTAATTGCTTTCCGAGAAAATGATTTGTGCTTATGGTCCGCTATGTTTGCCTCAAGATTACTGGCCTGAAAGTTGGGGAGGTTTGTGATAACATAATCTAAGGCGGAGGGAGTATGATTCGAGGAATCCCTAGTGGGTTCAAGTGGTAGAATAGACCGTATATTAAAACTCTCCAGCAAGTCGGAGAGAATGTTTTTTTCATGTGCTTCATTTAAATAGTTTACATTTAGGTCACCGCATATTAAAATAAATTGATGTTGAGATGTAATAAAACAAAGTGTTTCATTGAATGCAGTTATGAATCTGCTAAAACTATCTGGAACAGCATTATTGCACAAATGATAAACTGACGGAAGAGCTATACCTGTATTATTAAATTTAAATGAGATACCTACGCATTCTAAAATTAATTCTGTTGAGAATTTTAGTAAGTCCATGGTTTTGAAGTGTTCATTCTTGCTGTAAATGGCAACAGCACCATGAGAGTGTTTTTTTCGAGAAGTTTGCTGCTAATTGGTACCCTGGTATGGTAGTAACTTTTGCTTGCTCCGCCACCATCCAATGTTCCGACACACATAAAAAGTGTGGATTTTCTTGTTGTAACAGAAGTTCCAATTGAGGTATCTTGTTTGTGATGCCTTGTGTGTTAATGTGGATGGTTTTCCAAATGTATGTTTAAGAGTTATCTCTTCCATCTCGGTTGGTAATTAAAGCCTCGGCTGTTGCGGTTGAAGCTTCGGTTGTAGCTGTTTCCTGATTGTTGTAACTGCTTGGAAAACTAGGAACGAAATGGCTATATCTGCTGAGATTTTTTAATAACTATATGTTCAGGCCAATTTTGGGGGTTCATGAGGTTGTCGTCAAGTTTCTTTCTGGCCTTCACTCTAAAAGCTTTGTATTCGCCCGACTTAACGGGTACATTTTCAATATAGAACTTTTCACTTTCGCCAGAATTATTTTTTAGATATTCCATTACTGTCGCATCTGACCCGTCGTTCGAGATCTTGGAGATAATAATAGAGGTTTGAGGAGTTAGCTCAGCCGCTGTGAGAGTTTCGTCAGTTTTCTTTTGGCCTACGAGGCCAGTACTTTTTGAACTGTATGGGGTATTGGCTGGTTTTTCAGATTGGTTTTGTTTTCCAGTCATAGAGTTGCAACCAGAATTTGATTGGGTACCGGCGGGATTTACCCTGAGGCTGGTGCTATTTTTTTCTAAATCATTCCTAAGGCACAGTATTTCCGCTTGTTGCTCTTTAATTTTACATATGCAAATTGCAAATCTTGTAGCTGTTTTTGATTGTTGCCTGTCGCGAGTGGAGTCGTGGCACTGGCACTGGTCTGAAGTTCCTCGTTACATTTCTTAATGTCACAAACAGTCGTAGATAAAACATCAAATTTGGACAACGCAAGAGCCTGCTCAGTTTTGAAAGAGGTCAGGGATCTGTTTGTGCTGTCTAGTGTTTTTGAAAGCTTTTCATTTGATTTTTCGGTTTTAAGGATAAGGCCTTTAACCTCTTCAAAGCCTTTATTTAGTAGCTGATTTAAAATAGACAAAGTGTTCTTCTCTCCAATATCCGTAGTTTTGAGCTGAAGACACTCTTTACAGTTGTAGGCCACGCAAGGGGATCGCTTCTTAACCATAACCCCCTTGTGCTCAAAGGCTGTAAGAGTGGAACAGTTTACATACAGTAGTGTCTTGCAATTGTCATATTTTGCAAGAGGGTACGAGTCGCCTTCCTCTGCGTTGCACTTTTTACAAGTAGACATACTTTAATAAGCTGTTCGGAAAATTGGGCACATAAAACCTATGGTCAGCGCCAGCACTATACCCGATCGACCGGTTTATTTATTGTATGTTGTTGAACGAAATTGTGGGCATCAACACTGATAAGAGAACATTCCACTGTTATTTTTTGTTACTGCATCCTTAAGGAGGCTCCACACGCAACGGTAAAACCTAAGGCCAACCTTGAGGCGCTAGACCTCGAGGCGAACATAAAAAGAAGGGGGTCTCCACACACTGCGGAAAATGTGACGGACAGCCTTGAGGCGTACCAAATTGTCCATGTTTTTGGACGTGATGGCATCGACAGACGATGCTCTTGCTGGTGTTGGTTTACACCTGGTCATTTAAGAATTGTAGGAGTTGAAAATACCACAATTTTGGCTGGTATACTTCGTCTGCACCGCTCCCTGTTCTCATCGATTCCGTTATATTTTTTAATTCTTTCCGAAAACTTCTACGCATATTATAAATTTTTTTATTTACACAATCTTTGTTTGCCAAAGGCTCCACTTCTTTAATTTTTTCCACTAATATTTCGTAAGCAGCTTCCCTTTTTAACCGGTCATGATAATCTTTTGATGTAGTTTGCCACACGTTTTGCTGATTAAGTTTAAAAGTTTCACGAACTATTTTTATAAGAGTCGACGTGTTGTAGTGATCATCGACTATTTACACATTTTCAGAATATTTTTGCTTGTAATACTGCCGTTATTACCGATTTTTCGACGTTAAAACCACTGCGACCATTCACCCACGACGACGCCTCTTTATAAACTGGCAACAGAAAATAAATAAAGCACTGTCGTGCGTTTGTTACAGCTGTAGCTGGCATTCCTGCTCTAAATATGCCGGAATATAATATGTTATATGTATAATATTTCAAAATTAGTTACCTATATGTTCTGAAATCTTAAATTATTATATTCAATTATTTGATAGCATTTAAATTATTCTCCCGATTCGTCGCCCCACGTAGATATCGTCGTTTTGCAATATTATCAGTTTACTGAAACTGATGGCCGACGGTAAACAATCAGTTAAAATTGTTTGTATTTTTTTACATCTTTTTAATTTGTTTAAAAGGTGTTTTAACCATCCGATTCGTCGGCCCATGTGCTCATCGTCATTTTGCAACATTATCAATTGAATGAAACTGATGGCCGACGGTAAACAAACAGTCCAAATTGTATGCGTTTCTTTGAACTGTAAATTGCGTCGGCCGAATGTTTACAACCGTCAAAAACGTCGGCCAGTGATATAATCATCCATATTTCATCGAAATTTAATAACATTGTCAAACGCCCGACGGTAAACAATCATGCCATATTTATAAAAAAAATTGCAGTTTGAATTTATCACTAAAAATTTTTCTAACTGCGAAAACCGTCGGCCTTTGATATTTTTCGCCATCACATAAAATAAATAGGCGATCGCCATGAGCGCCCGACAGTAAACGATCATATCATAATAGTATTTTTTTTTACAATAACACATGAATTTTTGGCTAATTTATAACCACGCGAAACGTCGGCAGATAATTGTCCGCTGGACTTTTCTGTCATTAACTATCGTCTAAAGCAGTCGGCCGACGGTAAACAATCATGCCAAATCGCAACTTTTTAATGCACTTTCGCATCAACATTCCGAATGTTTCTGCACGAAAGAGAGCTCCAATTTTGACATCACGCATTAATACTCGATCAATGAAAGACAAAAATTCGAATGCCCGACGGTAAACGATCATGCCGAAAAAACTGTCATGAGCCGTTAGTCTATTAGTTAATGAACTTTATATAAGAGCTTGTGTATACTTCGGGTTCATCTAGGATTAAATTACATCCTCTACCAAACTACATATTTATTTTTTTAAATTCGGTAATGTTAAATCTCGCTTCATATAGGTGATTTAGCAATGATTTAAAGATGCTTATTTGAAATAAAATACTTTTCACGTATTTCAATTTTTGGATGTTACGGTATAATTCTCCAACCAATTATTATTAAATTAAGGCCTTTCAGTCCTTATCTTCAACCATTTCTGAGATAATTATCATTTCAAAACTTTTTTAAATTCCATTTAATTAGCGTAACTCGTTTGTTATTTCAAGTTTTTGTTAAAATCTTCAAGAACTCGAGCAATTTTGATGAAAGAATATCATCGAGTGGTGAAGTATTATCATTATTTGTGTTAATATTTTAACATATGTTGATGAAAATATTTATAAAGAATTGAAAATAATAATTGAAATTCAGATTTTCTCTTTTTAAATCAAAGTATACAAAACAAAATACAAAACACATAAATTAATATGTAGACTTACGGATAAATTATTGCACCAGCTGCTAAACACGAAACAAAGGAGAAGGGTATTGATAATAAGTTGTAGGTAAACAAAAATATGGTACCTCCATATAATCCTTCCTGGGATTCTTGAAAATATCTTGTTCGGTAAATAGGATCTGAAACACACAATGTTCCTTAATACATTTAGTGCCACTGATTTAGAAGTAGAAGTAAATTTCGGTGCTATTTTAAATAGTAGTTTATATAGTGATTCTCTAATGTGCTCTTCAATATTTTGTTAAAGATTATAGTTAATATCTTTGCTACCTCCTTGCCTTCATATTTTTTGAGTTCATTTTGATACATCATCATCTGCTGTTTATTTAAGTTCTTTATTACATTACTTAATTTTTCTAGCGTTGAAAATATATTTTTTTTTTCATTATTCTAGAAATTTATTTTGAAATCGTTCCAAGTAAATTTTTATTTTCACCAAAATGAGTTATTTTAGTTTTTCTGAAAAATTCTCAACATTCAGTATACACTACATCTGGTTCTTTTTTCGAAAAATTGACTCCCGAAAATCAGTTATTTGACTAATCATATTTTTGGTTTTACTGAGACTAACATTTCATTTATTTGAAGTATCCTAAGATTACGAAAAAATTGTTACTCGGACATAGGATGGAAGTTGACATATAGAGTAAGTTCCAAAACAGTAGTGCACATAAATGCCCACCATTTTAAAATTTATAATTTTTTTACTGGACGAACTGTTATAGGAAGTAAAATCTTATTTAACTGAGGTTAGTTTAGACCGGCTCTAGAAGTAATTCAAAAAATTTGGAAGAATTGTGGGTTACATTATCTGTTATATCATATCTCTATCCTCGATGTGTTTAGAGATATGATTGTTTTATATACCTTTCTGTATTTATCATTTTTAAGTGGTCGGTAAAGTTTTTAAAGATATTAATAGTCTTACACACAAAAAAATAGATTTTGAACCTCATCTCTGTGAATACAATATTCTTGCATTTTCAAAATTTAGGAAATAATTTATTTAAAATGGCAAGTTTTTAAAAATACTAATATTCCTAAAACGAAAAATTTAAATTTTAAATATCCTATAAATAGAGGCTTTCTGCATTTACATGTTTTTAAAAATAGGTATTAATGTTATTACAGAAATTTGGTTTTCTTAAATAGTGTTCATAGATTTACAAAATTTTGGAAATCATCTATTTAAAAATTATCAATAATTTAAGTGAGAAAATAAGTATCCTTAAGAATGGAAAAGTTATAGAACTCAGACGTAAAAGTGATCAATAAGCTAAAAATAGCAAAAATAACTCTTTCGAAATCATTGTTACGTTCGAACTGGTCGGCAAAGTTTTTAAAGATATTAATAGTTTTACACGCAAAAAATTATATTTTGAACTCATCTCTGTGAATACAATATTCTTGCATTTTCAAAATTTAGGAAATCATATTTTTAAAATGGCAAGTTTTTAAAAATATTAATATTCCTAAAACCAAAAACTAAAATTTTAATTATCCTATAAATAGAGGCTTTCTGCATTTACATGTTTTTAAAGATAGGTAGGTTTTTACAGAAATTTGTTTTTCTTAAATAGTGTTTCTAAATTTACAGAATTTTGGAAATCATTTGTTTAAAAATTATTGATAAATTAAGTGAGAAAATATATATCTTTAAAAGGAGAAAAAGTTATAGAATTCAGATGTAAAAGTGATCAATAAGCCAATAATATCGAGAATAACTCTTTCGAAACTCGTCTGCATTTTCAAAAGTTACCTCTGAATTCTGCATTTAGACATTATCTTTTGTTGAACGTCATTACCCTAAAAATAGTGTTTATTTATCTTATTTCACTTTGGATGTTTCAAACTCTTTATAGCCACCAACAGTAATTTTTTAAAAGTAGTTAAGGTAAAGATGTGAAACCAAGATAATTTGTTGGCAGATAATAGTATATTATTTTATATGGAGGAAAAGTAACTTTTCCTCCAAATAAAATATGCTGTTTTTTCTTCAAATGTCGACAAATGAATGCAAAAACATCTCTTTTTAATAGTAATATATCTAATTATTATTAAAGATAAGTGGGTTCGCAAGGCGGCTTAAAACGGTGTCGGTGAATAGGCACAGGTTGTTGCTATAGTAATGTAACATAAAGCTGTCAGTGGACACTGTCAACAATAATTATTTTTTTAAGATTGCGTCTCCGATTGCATTTTAATTCTGTATTGATAAGCAGTTATTGAGTAAGTTCGATTAAATAATAACCAATTTGTTCCTAAATTAGTGATTTTAAGAAATGCAGTCACAAATTGAGTGATAAATCCAAATTGTAGTTTAATAAATCTTGAGTTGTTGACGCTTATTTTGTTGTCTGCTTGTATTGTATCTATGTTGCTATGACAACACTTTTACCTCCGCCGGCCGAAAAGTGAAAAGTAAAGCTCCGGCGGAGGAAAAACGAAACTTCACGGCCGCCTACACAGTCGAGTAATGACGGATTTACTGACGTTTGAAGAAAAACATAATTATCAAAACCGCTTCATTCAACAAAAAAATATAAAATAAAAGGCATTTTTGATGCGCTGTTTTTTAGCACTGAGTGTATATTCAAAAACTAAATGAAGAAAATCACAATTGGCACTCATCAATATTTCTCAAACCATTAAGCTTAATTATAGTACGCTCTATAAAAAGAACAAAAGCAAGCTTTTTTGGAATTCTTTTGGAATTGGATTTGGAATGGTCACGAAACCCTGAAATGCCTTTGTGTTTCGGCTTTTAACTGGTATGTTGTTACTCACCCCAAAGAATATTTAATTACTGGCTAAATACTAAAAAGACTTGCCCTTGTTTTTTGTCTTTTGCAGAAACAATCGACATGGCTGATTATAAACTAAAATAGATCAGTTTGAAACGCTCTTTTGGCTCTTGTATACTATCAGCATATCAGATGATGAAACTAGTCAAAATTCGAATTAATATTTATGCACTAACTTTGATTAGTTACGAGCCTTCGTTAGCCACATCTGGGATTAATTAAAAAATTCATCAGTCAAAAGTTCGACGTGAATAAATATTTCGAACATTGATCAAAAAGCTTGTTTGTTTTGCACGTAGACCAAGTAGGTCAAATAAAGCTATGCTTTAAACGTATTCCCTTCAATGCTATAACTAACACAATCATGTATATAGCAGAAAATAAAGAATACTTAAAAATTAAAAAGTTAGCGATAGTCTCAAAAATAAATTAAAATAGTTCAAAAACTCCAAGACGTAAGCAACATTTATTTGTTCAGATATATTACTGAAATTTCCCAGCTTTTCTAAAGGGCCACTAAAATTAAGCATTTATATAATATCAAAAATTTAAAAACTTTTAATCAACCCAACCAACTCAACCCAAACTAAACTAGAATTGCTGTAAATTTTTTTTTGTTTGTAAAAATGATATACTCGTAGTCATAATGATTTGATTTTAACTGGGTACATTAGGTTAAAAATATCAATTTCAAGAGGATGTGTTTAGGTTAATTTGAAAGCTTTTTTTGCAAAAGAAGAAGAAAAGTATGTTAAATGTTTAAGAAAATAACAAAGTTAACAAATAAACTCATTCCAAATATTACTTCTTTTATTCATACGGTTACTTTCTTTGCTTATTTGTGCCATTTCTAGAAACAATCTTGTTTTCTGTTTTTGTAATAACTTGACATAATGCATAGGAATTATTGTTTAGTCTTATATTACTTTTATAACAATAAATTATTTTATTACTACAACACACTTTTATCCACAATTCCGAAACATAATTTTTACACTCGACGCGCGTTTCGTTAACCAAGTTAGCATCATCAGGAAATGATTAAATTAAATTTATATTTTATATAAATTCGGGAAGGTTTGATCAATATATTTTAGGCTACAATTAGATACTGCTAGGTATACTGTAAGCAACGTTAGATTTTTTTTAAATCCGGGTTGGAATTATCAAAAATGTGTTCGTTTCTTTGATCAATTTTAACGTTTTCATGTTTAAATAAATTTATACTTTTAGGAGATAAATATTCAATATATGGCATGCTCCCGTAGCTTATACAAGTTTTTACAAGTAGTGTATAAAATTTTATAACAAAATTTCTCTTTAACTTCAACCTAAGTCACTGTATAAACTTAAGGGTTCTTGATACTATATAAATGTTTAATTTTAGTATTCCCTTGGAAAGTTGGGAAATTTTAGCGAAATCTCCAGATGTCTTAAAGAAACCTATAAAAATAATCACTTTTGGCTGAAAACCTCTTATTTCTGCTTCATTATACCATTAACTTTAGGAGTGGTTAATAATGTTAAATAAATAATTGCTATATAGTATTATTAATTATTGGAGCTACTTACATAGTAAAATTGTGTTCAAGACTCCCAGGAAGTATACTCCAGCCAAACTATTTAGTATTAGACCGCTTCTGGTAATGAATGTATGTTGAAATAATTCGATATTATTGTAAAAAATCCATAAAATAAAGAAATAGAGTGGAACTAAAAAGAGTCTCAGGCATATTTGTTTGATTCCAGTTTTCTTGAAGGAAAAAGTAGCAGCGAGTAGTCTCCTAAAATAGAAATCAATATATCAAATATATACCGTGTCCGCCATAAAATGGGGTCCATATGGGACTGCTTTTAGTGTATTTGGATCCAAATTTTCAAGGGCAAAAATCTCTGCTTCCCAGAAGACTCGAAATGCGATGTTACAAAGTGGTCACGTGACTTTAGCTCTTTGTCAAATTAGAATTCTTTTAAAGAAACGTCCAAAAGTAGCTTTATTTATTAAAATATTGAATTAGATTTCGACCGTCCATATGTCGAATTTTAACAAAATCTCCTGATATTAGGAAACTAATTTTTAGAGCCCCTGTAACTAATCATGTTTAAATTACTAAAATCATATTTTAAAAATGAAAAGTCATTAACTACTTAAGATACCGTAAAATGGAGTGATTTAATGAGACTTTCGACAAACTTGTTTGATTCTTGACCACACTTAAAAAGAAAAACAGGTATACTACTTTTTGGAACTTAGAGAACCTTACGGGATATCAATATAATTAATCTCTTTTTTCCCTGTGAGAAGAAATTTTCAAATAGGATTTTTCAAGTCACCCCACAATGGGGTAATTTGAAAATGGTTGAATTTCGCGGTAAATTCATTTGTATGCACAAAAATAATAATTTTCACCAGAGAGTCCTTCTTAACCCAGGAAAAAATGAAGGCATTCGAAATTTTAGAATGTTCTCTAAAGTAAGAGCACATGTAGTAACTGCCTTCCTTAGTATGAATTTGGGCTACAAAGTTTTCAGTCACACACTCTTGAGCTCGACAATCACAAAATGTTTTTCTTTTATTCACCACTATCACTTGTGGGCGACTCTTTAGAAAAATCGACTTTGACAGATAACTAAAGTTTCATAACCACTTTGTCACATCGTGTTTTGAGCCTTCTCGGAAGCAAATATTTATTTCCTTGCAATTTTTATTCAAATGTAAAATTCCATATGGTTCCAACATTATAGCGGGCACTGTATATATAGGAAAATTTATCATAGCTTTAGAAATAAAATTTGTCTTTGTTTGTATTTTGTATAGGATATTTTTCATAGGCATAACCTCGAGTGCCCTAAAAAAGGTCATTCTTCAGTTCATACATTATTTTTTTATTCTGCATTATTTGGCCGAAGATGAATGAAACATGAAAAATATTTTAGCCTTACATATAAAGGGTCCAGCCAACATTGAAAGCACCAATTTTGCCTAATAATAAGGGAATCTTGTATTCCGGAGGGTGTGTCGGACTTATACTAGTTGGTCCTTTTCTGTAAATGCCACCTTCAATTTTGAATTTTTCTACCAGTTCTGCTATTTGATGATTGCTCTCCAAAAATCTTTCTCTCGAACGACGATCTACCGTTGATAGGCATACTAAAACAAGTAAAATTAAATTAGACAATAGATAAAATGTATGCTTTGTGCATTTTGTAAACTTTATGCAAAAAAAAAACCTCCCGAGTTTTTTTTAGGGACTGGGGGGCACATAAATTTGTTGAGAAACACGGGAAGAATTTCTATTTTTAAATTATGTGATTGCTGTTATTTTAACGTGATCTTCTTGCGCAAGTTCCCTAAAATACACCATATTTCTTTCAAATAGCACCGTCACTAAAAAAACAGAGATTGGAAGTTTTGACTCCTTAATTTTTTTGACTAGTTCATTATACACCAAATAGCATTTTAAATACTTGTTACACTTTGTGTCTGTATATTTTCAGTTATTTGATGTATGCAGTCGAATATACTTACGATAATACATTAATGGGTTTTCTAATTGCGGACAAGGAAACTCGATCGCATCAAAGTACTCCAACATTTGCCTAGTCCCGCCAGCGTATACGGTATCACCTTAAAGAAATATACATATTACTTCAAATTATCAAATTGCGATTTAAAACAATACTTTAAACAATTATTGTTATACTTACATAAATTATTTTTTGCATGAGAAAACTTATATCATAAAATCGCTTTCAGTGTTTTTGTAAAAGTTTTGGGGCAGGCATAACTATACTGTGCTAATCACTTATTTTTCAAGAAGAAACATTATGTGAAATACACTTTCACTCAGATGCTATTATGATGTGGATGAAATATTTTAGGTGAAAATGTCATAACTGATGCATTGTATAAGTTGAGCTTGACTTAGTTAAATTTTCAAAATTTTTGTTTCATGCTATCTAGCCACAGCCTAATATAAAAAAAAACGAGTCTGCTAGTACTCGAGACACTGATGTGTAAACATATCCTTTAACGACATCGGTTGTAAAAAAATGACAACAGCATGTTGTGTTCCCAAGCGGTCACCCATCCAAGTACTAACCTCGTCCGACGTTGCTTAACTTCAGTGATCGGACGAGAACTGGTCTTTTCAACGTGCTATGGCCGTTGCCTATACATTTTAACTTGTTCATAGAATTAAAATTAGGTTTAATAACAAAGTTTAAAATCCGTTTAAATCGATTTTAAATGGCAAAATTGTATAATAATAATACCGCCCTAGCGGCTAGAAACGGTTTACACATTTCCGTCCCATTTGCCGAGATTTACCCTGATTCTTGTAAGATGTTTACACATCACAAGCAGCATTTTTTAATAAGTTTACAAATGGTTCCCAAAGTTATGGACTTTTAAATGTCACTAGTTTCAATATAACTGCGGTCATATCATTTGAATCGAACAATTCAGATTTTGGCTTATTTTCAAAAAAATATATTTATATTGATCTAGTTTCAAATTTGAAATAATATATATTTTAAATTTTTATTTAACACTTTCTATCAACGACAAATGAATCCCAAACTAACCCTTCAATATGTTGAGCAATTTTTTAATTATTCCTTAAAATATTAAAGGATGGGGAAATTACCTAGATTTGTGTACAAATTCAACATTCGTATTTTCAAATTATTTCAAAATGGTTGTGTAATATCTTGCAAATTGATGAAGATGAAAATTAGTGAAGGGAAAATCGGATGATTTTTAGAATCGAATATCTTGCATTCGAATACTTTCGAGAATCGAAAGATTATTCGAATACAAAGAATCGAATTATTTGGATTAGTCGCGATGTA
>MU182526.1:355377-372808 GCA_016904865.1 Pissodes strobi | reverse complement strand
TACATTTAAGTATGCTATATTCAGAAATGCTAATCATAATTAGCATTTCTGACTATAGCATATTTAAATATATTTACAATCTAAGCAACATCAATAATAATTATTATTATCGTTTTCATAAATCAAGCCTTTCTATCTATGTCTTGCTTTACTATATATATGGAACCTATTAGGAAGCAAATGATGCACAAGTTTAATATTGACTCTGACAGTGAATATCAATTTGACTAATTTTACATACCCAAACAAAGATATAAAACTCTATCCAAAAAAGGAAATACATCAGATCGAGGTTTCTCCATCGTTAGAACTACAGCCGATCCATATTTTTTGGCGGCGTTCGATAAAATAGACACAATCAGGTATGTGTTTAATGGATCCAAATCCCATGTTGGTTCGTCCAACAGCAGAATCACTGAAAAGTAATTTCATATTATAGCGGAAATATTATATGCAATTCTCAAATTTTACTGCCCCACTTAAGATGCATAGAACTAAATTTTTTGGTTATTCTTTAGTAGAATTGTTTGAGGCATTTCGCATCCTTAGAGGAAGTATTTTTCACATATATATTTAATCCCGCTTTTCTTTTGATTTAACTCGTTTAACTCTAGAAATAATCGCATCATAACCGATTAGTTTTCGATTGTATTAATTTATATTCATAACCGACAAGTCATTTCATTTAGTGTTTAGTGAAAATTCTTGGTAAATACAAATATTTTATCACATTTTCATGTTTTAAAATGACATTAAGGACCGCATAACAACAAAGCTAAGTAGACGTTTCTAAACTTAGTGACTTAATGGTATATTACATAATAAATGTGGGCTATTCAGCACGATGCGTTAGACGAGTGCAGAAATCCTCCAAGATTGAAAACGTACTTTCACACGAGTAATATACAGTATTTTTCCTATTGTCACTTATGAAAATGAGATTAGATTAGATTCGTAAGAAAACGATTTTTAATATCACAGGCATGTTGATATATATCCACTACTCATTACATGTGTTGAAAAGTAGGGGAGAGTCACCTTGAATGGGACGATCACACGCCTAAAGAAAACCGTAAGCTTCTGGCTATAGACTTCGAACCTCCCCAACAGATGGTCCTTAACCCGTTGAGCATTCAGACATAATATTCTTGTGTGCAATGGCGTCATGGTCATGGTGGTGGTTGTGAAGATTTAAATTTTACCCTCAAAAACTAGATATTTTTACAACCAATTTGCCAATAGTTTGTTTCGTGAATAATTTTGGTAAGAGGAAAGATCGCATTTTGCTATAAAAACTTTATACTCTAGCTAGTATTTTAAGCAGAAATCAGTGTGTTGGATATAAATAACAGATTTTTAAATTGGCAACTGTTTCCCTGAGTGGGACGTTTTAAAGTTCCTTCATTCAAGGTCTATTTTGTTTTTCGATCTTATTACAAAAACAAAAAAATATATAATAAATAGTGCCAGGCAGACTGGATAAAATGGGACCAAGAAAGAGAGTACGCTACCGTGCGAGAACTTCAATAAGAGAGAAGTAGCTGAATGTACGGGCATTCCTAAAAGTCCCCTGCACGGAGCAGTAAAAATTGCTCTAAACACAACTATTGAAGAGTATAAGCACTCTCCTACCATAGTAAATAGAAACATATTTTCGGAAGAACAGGAACTCTCGTGAGTGACTTATTTTAAGATTGCTTCTCGCATGTTTTACAGTTTCACAACAGTTCAAGTTCGAGGCTTGACTTATCAGTTTGCGAAGGAATTAAATTGAATGATTTCAGAAAAGTGGACGAGGTATGAAAAAGCTCGTACAAAATGGCTACACAAATTTATGAAACGACATCGAGACCTATCTCTTCGCAAGCCAGAAAACTGCAGTTTGTCGAGAACCACAGCATTTAATGTTTACACGGTAGGACAGTTTTTTAATAATTTAGAGAAAGTGTTGACCAGGTACAAGTTTGCGCCTAGCAATATTTATAACTGTGACAAAACTGGCTTATCACCAGATTCTACGGAAATCATTGCACCATGTGGGTCTAAACAAGTGGACCAAATATCAACGGGTGAAACAGGAATATTAGTGACGATGCTAAATTTTATCAGTGCGATAGACAATACATTCCCACCTGTCTATATTTTCCAGGATTCATTTCAAGGATTATTTGCTTCATGGAGCACCAACTGGAAGTTTAGGTTGAACGCACAAAAGTGGATGGATGACGGATGACAATTTTGAACATTTCGCTAACTTTGTCAAATATTCAAAATGGGTACTTAGTATTCTGTTGCTCCTCGATAATCACAAATAACACTTTAATATTAAAACTATCCAGTTTGCAATACAAAAGGGAATAACTTTATTGATTGACTTCCTCCCCACATGAGCCATCGGCTACAGCCGCTCGATGTTCCAGTGTTTAAGTGATTTAAGTCAGATCCTGGAAAAATAATTTCCATCTACAATATTGCTGAACTAGATGACAAATGATTTGTGGAAAGTTTCTCTTCTAAAAACATTACCAGCGGATTTGCTAAATGCGGAATCTTACCATTTAACAGAGACTATTTTTCCGATTAAGAAGTTTTAATATCTTTTGTGTCTTACAGGCCAAACCCTGATGTAGAAAATAAAGAAAATGTCGATGGTGTCAACCGAATCGATATTCTTAGCAACATCCTAATTCAACACGCCCTCGTAACACCGGAACAAATTGGTTCATTTCCAAAGGCACCCAAAAGAAAAACTGCCCAGAGAAAACAACAGACTACAAAAATTTTAACAGAAACACCACAGAAGACTGAAGAGAATGAATCAGAAGTTTCAGAGCCTGAACCAAGATCTTTACCCAGCCAACCAAAAATAAAGAAAGTAAAAAAGAAAAATAGCCGAATCAAGCAGTAGCGAGTCAGAAGTCGAATTGTCAATAGAAAGCGATAGTGATCTTGACTGCTCCGATCATTTTCCAGAACCACAATCGAATGAGGATAAGGAAAATAACATCAAAAGCACTACAAACGCATCTAAAGAAGACAATAAGAATAATAACAAACATGAAAATATTGAGTCTGAGTTTGCACTTAATGACTTTATTCTTGTAAATTTTTCAGTGCCAAATAAGAATAACGTCAACTACATTGGTAAGATTTTAAAACTTCAAGATCAGGCATTTAAAATCATTTTTACGAGACGACTTCAAAACAAATTTAACTTTCCCGACATTGAAGATATTTGTGACATAAAGAAAGACGCAATACTGAAAAAAACATCTCCTGTTGAACTTCCCAGAACATCTCGCATGAAATTATAGCTACTTGTATTTTGGAAACAATATATTTACACTAGAGTCTGAATATGTCAAAAACCATGTGATCCCTTGTGATGTTTGATTTTTAATTGGGTTTCACTTTTTGCGCATATTTTATCTAGTTTTTTTCCGTTTCGTTTTTGCTTTGGGAGGTTCTTTTTAGTTTATAAGCCTGTAAGAAATATAGGTAGGCCTATTTAGTTTGTACAATACATACGTTCGGATTTTGCGTTTTGGCATATGAAAATTTCCATTGTGCTGGACTTGTCTCATTTAGATGAACGTGTCCCAATCTAGGGTTATACGTGTCCAATTCAAGGAACCTCTTCCT
This sequence comes from Pissodes strobi, assembly GCA_016904865.1. Lineage (NCBI taxonomy): Eukaryota > Metazoa > Arthropoda > Insecta > Coleoptera > Curculionidae > Pissodes > Pissodes strobi. Next base: position 369,166 of record MU182526.1, on the reverse strand, counting down.
TGAATGGGACACTTAGAATGTTTTTAAAACATTTTTGTATTGTTATAATACCATCGTACAATATTTTGTACAAAACTTAGAAAAAGCAAAAATTACGCAAATTAAAAAAAAAATCTCCCATTCATGGTGACTCTCCCCTATTCGTAGCATCATCCACATCTGTCAAGTCAAAATGTTAGATCAAAAATGCTGTCAAATTGTCAGCGTCGGCCTTCTAGTCCTGTCTTGCTGAGACTACCTTACCATACGTGTATTGAAAATTGTTTCAATACGCGTGTGATATAAGTCGCTTTCTAGTCACGTTGACTGCGCACTCATTTTCATAAGTGGTCTTAGGAAAAATATTTTTAATTCAATCTCAAAATTTCCAATCACTTTGCTCATATAAAAAGATGCTACAATAAAAGTTCCTAAAGTGCGCCTTAATGGAGATACAGAGCTCCAAATGGGCACTCAGCGATTTACCATTTTGGTTCTAACTTATGAACTAAATTGCATAATTTAATGAAATTGTATTATTTATGTAGGTCATAAGGACTAAGGATAAAACCATTCTGCAATAGATGTTTTCAATAGTCAGGGAAGTCAGAAACGAACTTGCCACCACGGTCGTTTGGGCCAAAACTTTGACAGATGTCATTTTACTGAGCTGAAAACATTTGTTTCGAGAAAATTATCCGTTTTCGAAAAGATCTAGTTTTTGTATAACATATCAATCCGAAAAGGTAATTTGCTGGGTACCCCTTTGGAGTTCTGTATCTCCATTAAGGGGCATTTTAGGATTTTTTTTCTATGACAAATACTTACCGGATACTCTGTATATTAGATTGGTATTATTCAATACTTTTTAATCCTTCATTGTATAATGTTGTTTTAAAACAACATTCTATAAATCACTCTATATGGATGGCTTTAAATATATAGGGGCGCGTTCTTCTTGATGTCGTCGCCAAACAAGACACCAATAAAGAGTATAATTCGGTGGGAAATCAATAGGTGGCATCTCAAAACTTTTGCTGATAAATTTAGGTGTCGAGATGTTGACAGTTTCTATTATTTGTCCACGTATTTTAATGAATTATAGTTAACTTTGCAAAAAATAAAATATTTTTTCTACTACCGAAACATATGAAAACATAAAACTATTATAAAATAACTTTACGCACTAGTGTGTAAAATAAATTATTTTAGTCACTGCACTAAATGTCAAAAAATACGTCAGATTTACTTTAGGCACTAGTGCGTAAAATAATTTATTTTACGCCCTGCATAAAAAAAGGAATATTTTACGCACGCTAGTAGAAAAGAAATTGATTCCTACTCATGTGTAAAGTACCCATTTTATTCATGGGATCGTCGCATTGGCCTACGGCTCATGCGACAATATTCCCATTCATAAAAAAGGTCACTTTACACACTTGTTGCATAAATAACTATTTCGGGTTGTTATAAGGTAAGGGATGTGCAAGTTTTATGTTTTTGAAATAAATAAGTCCTAGTTTCGTCCGTAAGGAGGTTGTTTAGGATTGGCTTTGCCAATGGGTTCCCGGCTTGATAATAAAGTCTTTGACAGACAAAGAATTGGAGGATATAGTCATCTTTCGGAAAGTGAGGATGGGCTTGATTCTGATGACAATGATAGCATTGCAGATCCGAACTTTCTACCTGATGAAGCACAAATGGAAAACTACTTTGATCTCGAAGATGATGGTCCAAATCAAACTGCTGAATTGGGAGAAAGTAAGACTGAACTCAGATAGAATCGCTCTCTTACAAATACAAAGTAAACCGGTTAGAATGAACATTCTACAGATAGATATATGCTCCAACAGCATAAAGGGAGATGATGAAGTTGAAGAGTTTTACGGAGAAGGAAAGGGAAGAACAGGCACAGTGATTGGAAGCTTTGGTCTGGATATTCGCAACGATAGAGGGGATCAATTGGCTAAATTTTGTCAAAACAACGAGATGGTAGTGACAAACACATTCTTTGTATACTTGGAAATCACCCCAGGACTTGCCACACCGCATTGTTAGAAATCAAATCGATTTTATAACAGTTAACCAGTTTTAAATCAGTAAAAACCCACCCTGGAGCTGATATTATATACACAGACCACAATATTTTGGTAGGTGTAATGAGAGTTAGATTAAAAGCATTACAAAAAAGAAAAAGAAACGGTTCGATGTATCAAGGATCAGAGATCCCAATGTTAACCTTACAATAAGCGAACGACTAACTCAATGCCTAAAACACATCAACATTTCCGAGGACATAGATACCACTTAAACAACAATAAAGGAATCCATCGTTGGAATCACTGATCAAGATGTCTTAAATAATCAACGTAACCGAGTAAGCAAGAATGGATGACTGCCGAAATTCTATAGAGCTGATCGACCAACGCAGACCATGCAAATCACGAGATATCCGTAGATATAAACAACTTCAACGCGAAATTCGTCGTAGATGCGTTGTAGCTAAAGAAAATTTGCTAAGTGCCAAGAAATGAAAAAACACGATTCATTCAATCTACATAAGAAAATCAAAGAAACAATATGCATAAAGAGAAAAAATAACGGAGGATATTTAGTAAATAATGACAACACTGATAAAATAAAAACATGGCAGCAATATATCCATGATCTATTCAATGATGACAGACCAAGTAAAATACACCTTTACAGTTGCAAGAAAAGGTCAAAGTATTATAAGAGAAGAGGTAATACAGGCCATTCATCAGTTAAAGAATGCAAAGCTGCGGGACCCGATAATGTCTGTATGGACTTAGTCAAATTAGCAGAGGATGATGCTGCCAGAATTCTTATTGCTCTGTTTAACAACATATACAGCTCCGGAAGAATAATTAAAGATTGGCTAAAGTCTACTTTTATTGCGTTACCAAAAAAACCTAATGCCAAAAGATGCTCCGATTACTGCACCATAATGACTCATAATCATGTATTAAAGATATGCCTTAAGATAATTCCCAACCGAGTATATAAAAATTGCGAAGAAAATATGTTCGACACACAGTTTGGATTCAGAAATGACTTGGGAACGAGAGATGCTCTATTTAGCATTCAGGGTATTGATTCAGAGATGCCTTGACATGAGTAAGCCGATGTGCATGTGTTTCATAGATTACGAAAAGTCTTTCGATAAAGTTCAATATACAAAGATATTACAGTTTTTACATAAAATCGGGCTGGATCAACCGGACATAAGAATTATCGCCAATCTCTATTGAAATCAGCGAGCTCCAGTTCAAGTAGAAGAACAGTTCACGGAGGAAATAGAAATCCAAAGAGGAGTGAGACAGGGCTGTGTGCTATTATTCCCCTGTTATTTAATATTTGTTTCGAATTTATACTGACGGAAGCTTTGTCTGAACACAAAAGAGGAACATATATACGGAGAACCTATAAACAACATTGATATGCAGATTACACAGTTCTTCTAGGTAACTCCACTGAAGATTTGCAATGGCTCATTACAAAGGTCAATGAAGCGAACAACGCCAACGGACTAAAAATGAACACAAAAAAGACTAAATTTATGGTTGTTTGTAAACGGATAATTGATAATGTCTACATAAAGTTGGGAAATGAAAATATTAAACGCGTGCAGACAAAGAACTATCTCGAATGCTACCTGAACATTGAATGAGATATCGGACAGGAGTGTGAATTCGCATTGAAAAAGCCCGTAATGTGTTTACCAAAATGAAGCAACTTTTAGCCTGCCGACCATACTAAACCTAGATCTGAGGCTGCGTCTAGTTAGATGTTATATGTTTCCCATACTACTCTACGGATTGGAGGGATGTACATTTGCTGGACCGGCACTGTAAGAAAATTATACGAAGCATTTGAAATTTGGGTTTATCGAAGAAGAGTTGCCTGGACCGAACGAGTACGCAACGTTCAGGATTTAATACGCATACAAATAACCATTTTATAATATATAAAATGATATAACCAACACCGAATTCTTCATATCATGAGAGGTGACAAATATAGCTTAATGCAGGGAAAAATAGAGGGATGCAGAGCATAAGGACGCCGGCGAACATCTTGGCTGAAAAACCTAAGGAAATGGTATGGTAAAAGCACCAGATCATTGTTTCGTGCAGCAGTCTCTAAGATACAAATTGTCAGAATGATAGCCAACCTTCAACAGAAGACGGCACCACAAGAAGAAGAACACTGAAATGGTCCCCATTAATACCACTGATCAAGAGGATATTGGTACACCCCCCTATGACTTGTAGAGTTTTTTCAGTGGCAAAGGTAGATACATTTCTTTCTTATAATATTCGATGATGATCAGATTAGTTTTTTTTTACAGAAATCACATGGAGAAAGAGGAACTTGTGTTTGACTGATCAGCAGCTACAATTTTTCGGGGACTTGCAACTACCAGAACATATTTTGGCACTAGAAAGTCCTTATGATTTTTTCAATCTATTATTCACTAACTATATTTTAAATAAAATTGTAGAAGAGTCAAGTTTGTATGCTGTATAAAAAAAATCCAAGCAAGCCACTGAACCTCAAAAGGAATGACGGCAAACAGTTTATTGGAGTTACATTGTATATGTCACTTGTTCATGTGCCAAGTACTAGACGAAATGGGGTTCGAAAAAATAAAAAATACCATGTCCTCCAACAGATATGAAACGATTAGACAGTTTTGGCATTTCAATGAAGATGAGGAGGCTGTACCACGCTACAATCAAGATTATGATAGGATTCACAAAATAAGACCTCTAATTGAGAGCCTCAATAAATAATTTTCGAATAAAATTTCTTTATAACAATATTTATCGGTCGATGAGCAATTTTGTTCCACTAAAGCAAGATACTACCTAAAACAATAGCTTCCAAATAAACCTCAGAAATGGGGATTTAAATTTTTTGTCTTATGTGGAACTTCTGGATATGCTTACAATATAGGACTATATACAGGACAAGAAAATGAGGAATAAAAAAGACCAGTTTCCGAATCGATTATCGGAGCCACGGGAAATGATGTGGTTTGATTAGCCAGAATTATTCCTCACAATATGAATCACAAGTTATATTTTAATAATTATTATACATCTACACCTCTTCTCGTCTACCCTTCAAAGCAAGGTATTTACAGTTTAGGAACTGTACGACGAAACAGAATTCCAAACTGCAAAGTCCCGGACGAAAAAGCAATACAAATTTCTGAAAGGGGGAGCAGTGCGAAATTTGTTCAGTTGTATGGAAAGATAACAAAAAAAAAGAAAAGAAATCGATAGAAATAGATTGTCCGTTTATTGTAAAAGAGTATAATCGTCACATGGGCGGGCGGGGTTGACTTGTTAGATAGTAATTTAGCACGTGTAAAAATCCTGCAAAGAATAAAAAAATTGTATTTTCGGATTTTCTACCTTGTACTAGACTTGACTGTGGCAAATTGCTGGATCCTATGCAAAAAAGTGATTAAGCAAACAACTGGCTCCAAACCTAAAATCACTCAATCTCAATTTAGGGCGCAACTAGCAGAGGCATTGTAATTTACCTGCACAAAAAGAGGAAGACCATCATCGTCAGGAATTGAAGAAGCTTTCCGGTTGAAGCAAAGAAAAGAACCAGCCCAAGTTGTTCCATTAAAATATGTGCGCACAGATGTAGTTAACAACTGACCCTCGTGGAGTGACAAAACAAATCAGATGCAAATGCACGGGTATTGCCATGTTATATGTGAAAAATGTGACATCGCACTTTGTATTACCAATAAGAAAAACTGTTTGAAAAACTTTCATATTAGTTAGGTAACCTTTCGAAATATTTTCATTTGCGTGATGTTATTTCTAAATAACAATATATTTTTTCAAAATTTTGGAATAAACGATGTCAATTATTTTTTACTTATTTTTCCCGAAGACTATATTACAATGTAAGACTATAATAATTTTTTGGACAAAAAATAAAAAATCATGCTAGACCAGAGCAACAATCGCAAGAATACAGCACTCTTTTTCATTTACTGAGTTTAGATTAACTTCATTTTTACCTGGATCTTTTATAAGTTGAATACCAATCATCAATCTTCTATATTCACTTTTAGTCAAATTTTCAATTGATCTATTGGACACTTGGGATAGTGCTAAATCAGCCATGACTTGTTTCACTTTAGATCTTTTTAGATATCCTGTTAACTGCAAAACAAATTTTTCAATAAGGAAATCTGAATACAAGGACACTTACAGTATGCAAAATAAGGGAACAAATTTACATGCTAATTTCTGGCAGTGTCATCAAGTAATAAATGGGGATATATTCAAATTGTGGGTAAAAAATAAGCTTCTTTAGAAGTATATATTAGAAAAGCTCGACAAGCTTTCTCCCCTGGTAGGATCTTATCGCACTCGGCAACAGTATGTCAGAGATTATATTTTAATAAATTAACTAAACTGATTATACAGTTTTTCCACACCACACGTTGACAGTAAAATGCTATTGAAATGATATGTTGCTAGTTCATATATATTTGAATATTCATACACAGAGAACTCCCAACAAGGGATGCTTTTACGCGGGATATCAAAGTGATATAAGGTGAAATATTTATAAAAAATATTATGTTTTTTCTAAAGATTAATCCCACCAAAAGACTTTCTGGATATTAATCCATCTACAATAAATATTTAGCAGTGGTTTGAATTATTTGCAATCCAAGCTTCACAATAAAACACTGTCAGTGTAAAACCTAATATAAACAAATATTTTCTTTACAAACTAGAAATTAATGGTTCTTAAATAATATAAGTTACTAATTGAATAAAAACCACGCAACTTTCATTTCCAGGCATTCTTCTTCATTTGACTGTTAACCAATTTTAAATGATAAACATATTTTAATGACTTTAGTTAAATATAATACCTAGCTATCGTTGCTCAGAAATTCAGTACCATATTGTTTGTGCATCATTGCGTTTAACTTTAACCTATATTAATGATTATATTGAAATATGTTTATATATTTTTCCTACTACACTAGCTATCTCAAATCTCAACTATTTCATGTTTTAAATAAATTAGTTATATTGTTTCAATTTAAGAAGTATATTATGTGTAAAGACTGCATAACATTTGCTATTATTAACACAGATTTCTGTGTTTTTAATTTAACATTATTAGCAGATTGAATATATCAATTAATCAAAACAATATAATTACCCTCGTTGGTGTATAATACAGGGTCTGTTCAACTGTTAGTCCTTCAATAAAGTTACATTTATGAGTAACGTAGCCGCATCGTTGTTGAAAGAGGCATACGCTCATTGGTTGATTATTCAATAGAATTTGCCCTCGTACTGGACCTTGTACTCTTCTGGATATTACATCTAAAAGAGCCTTTTTTCCACTTCCTAAAATATCATTAGTTTTTCAATATCTATATAAAAAATTGACCATGCATGGTCGTGATTACATAATAAAAATCTAGCTCAATTTTTCTCAATTACGTTGCGTTAATCTTTTTTGGATTGTCACCCCTCCATGGGGTGTCTGTTGACTGCCACCCGATATTCGCTCCCTGGCATCCTCTGCAGTAGCCAGTCCTGATGCTAATTGCCTATTATTACTTTGTTTTAAGTCCTCTTCTTCTTTCACTGTTTATTGCTAGATGTTACAGACCACACTTCCAAATTCCCTTTTACCTCTTATGTATCTTATATCTCTTGTCTATGACATCTATTTATTTCCAACTCCTTCTATTAATTTATGTTTTTTTATATCTAATCATAGGTACTTTTTCTTTGCTTAACAATTGTGAATTAACTTTTACGCAATTTTTTTATAAGAAGGATGACAAATAGGTTTTGAGAGCAATTTCCACTTTTAAGGTTCATATTTAATAATAAACATCTCACATAAAAAAAAATCAATTCTTAACCTAATGCATCATCTGATATCGGACGTAGATATTAAACTTCTTGTTTACCTTTAGAACCTAGAACGGCTAACACTTCACCAGAATGCACTGTCATAGATACATCCTTTAAAATCACTCCTGTTTTAATATTGCCAATTATTCGTTGGATACATGAACCTGGCTCTACCTAAAATATCGAAATATTACAGTTACACAGAATGCCCAATTAGCACACATTTTACAGTAATTTATAAATTAACTTTATAGTTTTTAATGTGGGATATTTTTCTTGCTAATGAATGCTTGAATCTTGTCGAAAATGCTAAATACGTATTACTTGATTGATGAGAAAATGGAAAAGCAATTTTATTATAGTGTATAGTGTATTGTATTATTAGGAGTAAGAGTGGTACTTATTGTGATGAGGCAGTAGGCTCTAGAGTTAATGGTAGAGCCACAAAAAGTCGCTTTTACTCCTAATAATGCATGATTTCTTTTCTTCCAATATTAAAATGCCGAATTAATATTATAAATAATTAGTTCTCTATATTTGCCGAACTAAAGACTGCAAAAGACTTTGTCGCTATTTGGTGGCAGTCAAAGTAAATCTGATTTATTTATTGAAAACATTGTTGACAATGTTGACATGCTCGAAAATTGCAAACATATCATATTCAGGTTATCAGATTCGCTTTACGGATTTAGAAAAGTCGTTATTTGATTGGATGAACCAGCCGTAACAATAGATATTTTTCGCCGATTTGTAGCAAAATATTCATTTTGCCGACAAATAACAATCAGCAAAATGTCACTTTTCTGCCTATAAAGGAAAATCATTGGTGTACACACAGCCGACTGGAGATCTGTCGGCTGTGGTATACATCGAAACTAAATAGATAACTTGTCAATTTTTTATTATTACGGTGATTATTAACATATACCTACTGGAAAAAATAAGAGATTGTAGGAATTGTAATAACTTGCAAAATATATTTAAGAAATCGGCGAAAAATTGTATGTTCAACTCGGCAGCAATCTTTAGCGATGAGCAAATGCAAGGCCAAGACCAAGACCGGGCTAGTCTTGGTCTTGCATGTGTGTCTTGATCGTGGTCATGCAGTCTAATAAGTGATATTGGTCTTTTGCAAGTCTTGCACTTTTTTGGTAGATTTTTACTGGAGGCAATTTTTATAAAGAAAATTTAAAAAAAATCAAGTTATTTCAAGGAGATAAAGGTTTAAAGAAAGGGACAGTATTTGTCAGCATGAAAAATTTGGTTTGTCAGTATTAAGTACCACAGCGACAAATTTTAGTAAATCAGGTAATTTTTCCAGTGAAAATATTCAAAAGAAACATTTCGAGTTAAAGAATCACTTGTTTAAGTTTGTCCGTGTAATATTGAAATAACCTGAGTAATTACAGTTATAGATTGTGGCGTTAACACAAGAACTATTTTAGTTAAACGTGCATTTCATTTTTTAAAACATGGTTGCCCATAATTGAGTTGAAATGTAAGTATTTATCTACCTTGATAACCTGATGCAGTTATTCTTTTCATTTTGACATTTTTTTTTTTTTAGAATATTTTCCTATAATAAGATTTCATAAGTTTGAAAAATATATATCAAAGTCACTGGATTTTACGTTCTTCTATAAAAACCGATTCTTAGCAGGCCCGTTAGGTGACATTTGAAATCACCAAAAATTATTATTGCTCAATGAAGAACTGCACATCAGTTTTATGCGTTTCTCAGCAAATGACAAATTCGTTAAAAATTTTACCTACTCGCGTGCGGCAAAGCTTACTTTTCTCCACTCATTTGCGTGCGATAAGTAGTGCTTTACCGTATACTATGCGGAATATACTATACGGAGCATAGAATGTTCAAAACCCAAAATAATGCAAAAGATACTAGTTCTTATAGAGAAAATGACAGAAAAATATTTTACTCTTAAACCCCAATTTGATTTACATAGGAAATTAAGATAATGTTTTTAGTGTTTGTGAATTCTTTATATTTTCTAGTTATAGGATAGGGTAGGCCACAATACCAATACAACTAAATACCTTTAGAAAAAAATGGAAAAAACGCATTCAGCTAAAGAACAGCAAAATAAGAAATATTCTAAAAGTACCTATATAATCAGGAAGTAGGTACCTATATAAAATAAACATTTCTTTTGATTCATAAAATAAAAAGACACAAACATAGGATGAACATTACAAACAACAAAGAACAATTTGAAAACAACAACCATATTACACAGCGTCGGACAAGGACGACTGTTGAACTCTGGTACTACATTTTGTCAAAAAAACTCTGGTACAAACAAAAATTTCAAAATTATATAAAATTAGCAGTTTTTAAAAGATATTTTTTTGGTTTTTTGAAACTATGTCGAAAATGAAAAAAGAAAACATTCATTATGAAATTCTTTATTATGAATTATAAATTCATTGAGATTAATTCATTATCAAAGCACAATTTAACTAGCAATTAAATATCTTACAACCTTTTCCATTTAATCAATGTTTTTATCTCTTATAGTTTTCAAGATACAAATACATTCCTATCGATTTCGGGCACCCCATATGTGAAGAACCCAGGATGTTGCTTCAATTTATCAGTTTGTAACATCATGGATATGAGTATTATCTTTGATTGAATAATAGGGGTACCAGTCATCCATATTATTATAGCCTACAAAGGGCATACTGGCCAAAATCACATCCAAAAATCGGTCACTATATCCCGGTCTATATGCAACCACGCTTGAAGAAATTTATTGGCATTTGTGTAATTTGTTTAAAATTCAAATTAGATTTTTGTAATTATTAGTATAATTTTCTTTAAAAATTTGAATACATTATTCATTTACATACAATGCGGCGGCACGGCGGCGCTTAACTTTTTCTGCATGTATCTGACAAACAAACATTATTTTTGACAGGTTTTTCTGCATATTTCGACCCAACAATTTCGATCGTAGAATTAATGTAAGCAAATAAAAATTGCGAAAAAAAAAACGCAAGACTGCAAAACTCTTGCATACTTGGTCTTGGTCTTGCGTAAGTCTTGCAATACGATGTCTTGGTCTTGCATAGGTCTTGCTCTGCTTGGCCTTGGTCTTGGTCTTGCAGACCTGGAGCTGGTCTTGGTTTTGGTCTTGCAGATCTGGAGCTGGTCTTGGTCTTGGTCTTGGTCTTGCTTTTCTGCACGACCAAGACCAAGACCGCAAGATCAAGACCAGTCTGGCTCATGACTAGCAATCTTCTACTTTGCTTTAATCGCATAATTTATTTCCTTGTTTTGATTTATGTTAGTGGATACTTTGCTTGCTGATTGCTATTTGTTTGCAAAATTAGTATTTAGCTGTCAATCGGCGAAAAGTGCGTGCGTAAAATTAAACTTTTGAGAGATACTTTTCCGCACCGAGTGTGGAAAAAGAAAATTACTAATAAATCTCATACGTAAAGCGAAATTATATGTATTTTACTAACTGTAAACTATTTTATACATCATTGCGAGAAAGCGTTGCAAGTCTTAGTTTATTTTCTTTGCCTAAATTTGTTCGTAATTCCGCATATTTCAGCTTAAAAAATCATATTTTACCGGATATATGTATAATTATAAATAATTATATATCAAGCTACCTGTTTTTGCTTGCGGAAAAGTATCACTCTGTGCACTTGTTAAGAAAATAAGTATTTTCTGCCCCTGACTTTTTTCATCAAAATAAAGGAACTTTAACTGTGTTTTTCTGGCATTTGAAGATAATAGTAGTATTAGCTACTTTTGCTTCGAATAATGCATACTATTTTTTTCCAAACTTTGAAATATTGGTAGTACATAATATGACATGACATAATCGCTCAATGAATGAAATAACTAGTTATTTGATTGATAATTTCTCTACCATTGCATTTTGCATCGATATAAAGTGGAACTTTTGCTTCATCTATTGAGTGAAAAAAGCTATATTTTTCTGACGTTTAAAGAATTTAGACAAAGGCGAACCTGACGTAATAAAAGTTAATAAATCGGGAGATGAAGCTAGAGAAATAATCGGGGACACTAGCAGACCATTTAGGGCAATATCTCGAAGTTAGGGCAACGAAAATGAGAAAAGATACTGCAAGAATATAAAGAAAGTGGAAATGCTCCCCGGGAGGACGCAACAAATGTTAAAAAGCGAAGAAAAGATAAACTGTGGCAGTTGCAATAAGAGAATAGAAAATGTAGGTAAAAAACTGTGGAAATATTAAACAAAACAACGTACAGAATAAAGGATTGGGAATATTTTGAAGCAGCAAGAAACTCGAAAAACTAATAATATAATTACAATAGGCAATCGAGGAGGCATTACAAATAGCGAACAAGATATACAGATACCAATCGAAATGCATGTTCCGAGCAAATTCAACATAAACAACAGTCATGAATGTCAACACAAAACTACTCCATCCTAAGGTCTATGAAATAGAGGAGGCAGACATATGATAAAACTAAAATTTACAATCAAAGGAAGGAGAGTAATTAACCTTCTGTCAAAAGAACTACATGACATTGGGTCATAATAAATAGCGAGAAGAGCACGTAAATGCATGAGAACGACATGTTCTGTGCTAAAAAGAATATAGTGTTTAAATGTTGAAGAAATTCAAAAAGGTGATAAATGCATGACAAATTCTTAAACTTACTTTAAGCTTGATATTTGAATAATAACAACCTTCAGAATAAATTTGTATTATACCAGTCAAAAGACAAGGGCATATTTACCATGGTTGGTTTACGTAAAATAGCGCTACAGGCGTAAAATTACTATGGCAGTTTTACGTTTTTTTTACTATTAGATTGTTTACATGCAGATTTGGCACCATAGTATTTGAAAATTCACTTGCTTACTGAAAATAGAATATCTAAGTCATAAAAAGTACTACAAGCTTTTAGAATGGAAAAGGACGACATGTTTAATTTTGAATATCAAGGCAATTTTTATAGTATGTATGATTGTTGAACATTTATGAATTTATGACGCTCCCCTCATAAGTGAATATCGTCTCCGTGCACCCGCCCATGACAAAAGAATAGCCTGCATTTAGGCAACGTTAAATCATAATAGTGAACACCTTCATGCCCTGAGAATGACTGATATTAAACAGAGAGTAATTAAACAGCTTATTGCCTTCTGTTTAGATTTTTAATAATTCACCTAGTTCTTTTATAAATTTTATAATACGTAAAATTTGTCTTACCTGTCCAGAATAAAATACATTAGATAACTCTAATGTATAATCGCTTCCAATCATCTTGTTCACTCTATGTAACACTTCAATAATCAAATTAAAAGATACTCAAACTATCAACCTGTTCCATACCTAATCGTTCGCACCGAAACAGGTACTACACAAATCTTACCACCTATACAACATTTACATTTTAAATTCCTTTTGATAAAGATTTTGTATGAATAACAAACACTGAACAGGCAGAATAATGCTATTTCTACCTGTATAGTTTGTAGTTTTCTCAGGTAACTGATCCCAAAGTAAAGTCAATTTTCAAGAGAGGGGAGTCAAAAGTCATGGTATGCTGGACAAGGATGGCTATAATACCAGATGGTCTATAGGTAACCATCGAGGCGAGCACTAAATAGAAATAAATTTTGATTCTGCAGGTTAGTCAATAGATTGGATCGTTCAAAACGACACTGTGGTCAGTGCCTAATTTTTTCAATAGTGTGAAATCTTGAAAAACACGTAATTGTTTTTGATGAAAATAAAGAGTTTATAAATAGCCAAGTTACGCTTGAAACTCAAGGACAAGAAGCAGTTGATTTCTGTACGTCTGTGCCTATTTTCTTAACGCGATTGTA